>WJFA01000221.1:0-51852 GCA_009870155.1 Pseudobourletiella spinata | reverse complement strand
CTGTTGGTTATCAAGCCTCGTCATCCATAATAATATAACGTAACTTTGTAGGAATTTTTCAAGATACAGTTCTTCACGTTATCAGTCTGCACGGTGGGTTGTGTATATACAACAATTACCAAATCAGCTTTAACTTCACAGTGTGTGACCATCATTTAGATTTATTCTTACACTGTCAGCTCTGTTTTACGCTTTGTTGTTTGTGCGTGTGTGTGTGAGCGCGTTTGTAAGCGAGTATATATTTATGTGTGAATGTGTATAATGAGCGTTTGTGTGAGCGTGTTGCGTCTGAACGTGTGTATGAACCCTCATGAGAAGGAACGTGAAGTAAATCTTTTCTTGGGATTACACAGAATACAGGAAAAATCCTTCTGCTCAACTTTTGAGAAATGCAGAGCAGACTTTAATTGAGATGTTAGCCAGATAAGATTTAATAAACGATTGTAACTTCATCTTCTTCCTCTGTCCAAATTTTGTACGCTCTCACAGAGGAATGTTGCTGCTGAGTTGAAGGCACTGAGTCTTGACCATGGTGGAAGTTGTTAAAGTTTGTTTGGGAGTTCAGGTGTGAGGTATTCCAATATAGAAATCTTGGATCAAGGCCTTGAGAGCATATGCAACCGAAGGTGAAAAGTATTATGGGAAACTTTAATTAAAGAAAATATCCAATCTGCACACATACACGTACACAGGCACACACACATCTCACCGTAACCCAACTATCAACCTAAAGATATTGAAGTAACTCGTACATGCCGATCCATGTGGCGATGTGGTGTCCACGTGATGGTTTGTGTACTATGGGTCTGCGACTCATCATGATTAAACTATATGGCTTGCATAAGTTTACTCGAACAAGAAATTCAAATTTCTATGCTAATTGGACACGATGATAAAAAAGTTGGGACAGACAGCAATAAGCCGGAGTATGTACTCCTGCTGACGATTGGGGTGAGCAGCACGGTGGACGCTGAAACAGGAGTATAATGGTGTATGGGAGAGCATTGTGCTCAGTTGTTACAATCGTCGGTGATAGCCCTACACCGTACATTAAATTATTGTTATTGTGTGTGCACGCATTTGAAAGCAATATACTGCAGTACGAAAACCAGCAATTTCTACCTCGCCTCACACACATACCTTGTTTTCACTGTTGCAGTTATGATTAGAGAAGTATTATTATTGCAGTAGGCGCGGACAGAGGTAGACAGAGGAGTGAAGGAATCGCTGTATTGTTGGTTTAACCTACATTGCTATGCTGAGTGCGTACGGCCGTCGGACATACTTGGCCATGGCTCTGTATTTAATTGGTGAAAAAATTATCAAAATTATCATCGTTGTTGGGATAGACAGCGTCATTGTCCAAACGGCAATTGTTAGTTTAGCACGCTGTAGTGCTCCTCGATGTGGGGCCAGCTTCACAATTGCCTCCGGGCCGAGTCAGGTTGTGTACGGATGAGTATCGAGTGTACATAGAAACCCATGTAGTTGTGTCGATTCAATTCAAAGTGATAGCTCTTATACGCAGACCGCTCACCGTGGACCATACTATCCTGGCTGAATGCGTGATATTCTACCGGTAGACCAACACCAATACCGACAGACTTCTTTCCTCATAGACTAAAGTCACACTCCAGTGACCGCAGATTTTTTAGCGGAAATAAATAGAGTCTTGATGACAACTTTGATAATGACTCGGCACATCCAAGGACTTAAAGTACTAAGGAGGAGGATGCTCCCCATGACAACTTTAAATCATCTTCTACATTGTACAAAAAGATACGGGGAACCATAGAGTAATAACTTCTATACTAAAACTTTCAGAAGTAAAATGCATTCAAATTGATCTACTTGACGATGTTGTCTCCTGCGTTGCAATACCAAATACAGCTCAAATTTCAATTCCTTGTGGTACCATTCCGGTTGGTGGCATAGGGGATAGGTAGCTTAAAGACGGCAGAACACAAGTACGGAGTAAACTTCACATCTAGCTTAAAAACGGAATTTTACTCTGAGATGAGGCTAGACAAGAGTATATGAACAAGCCAGTCCACGCATTAACGGACACCTAATTCCCAAAGTATCTACGAGGGGTTTCGAGGGTAATTAAACCACCGGCAATGGTCATACATATTGGATCCGAGTCACGAGATAGACTTTCCCACTGCATGCTTCTTTTGCACAAATTTAATATTGGTCAAAACAAGTATCTCAGAGATTCCAGAACCTCCATCGTGCAATCCTCCACGTTAAAAGTATTGAAATGATTGCATCCCGGAGGAAGTAATAATTTACGCATTATTCCAAATCGTTCATTACTACTAAACACTTGTTGTGCACAGATAATTTCCATCAACTGATGAAATAAAATAGAAAAATTCGAAATAAAATGCCTATGTCCAGTTCCGCGTACGGGGGCCGGGACATCATATTCTGAGTTGGCCAACCCAAGCCATTATGACCGCCACATACTTAAACAACGGTGGAGGTAAACCAATAGGAATTAGTAAATAAGTACAAAAATGTAAGCATAGATTCATTACAACGGAGAGGCGTAAAAGAAGATAATACAGGATGCTCTTATTGTGAACTTCCACGTTAATATTATAGCAGTAATAATCATACCAAGACATAAGGCTCAGCATTATTGTAGAGTTTCGTTGTCACACATGATTAAAAACTTCACGGCCACTATTTTGCCCATCCACTATTATTAAACATACACACAGAATAAAGGCAATAGAAACTTAAAAGTCGAATGACAACAACAACAGCATAACACATATCAGTTTTATATTTTAATATTACAGTAATAGTCGTAGTAATAGCAACTGGATGGATCAGTGAAAATTTTCCAACTATACAGTAAAGTTATAGTACTTCCACGTACACACGTACTTATTATAGCAGCATCATACAGCTGGACAGAGAATAAGCGATTTTTTTCTGAGTCTTAAAACTAATGAAGGTAATGTACATGATGTCGAGTTGCTCTTCGTTGATGTTTCGCAGTTCTGAGGAGAGGTGTATTGGAGTTTGTTCGTCATCGATCCACTTTTAGGATACCGAGGAGATGGCACAGTGAGGAGACCCCATTTCTACAAGTACTTTATCCAGCCACTGTAGTGGTCCGTGAAGGTGAATCTCGATCCAACACGGAGTGCTCGTGACATCCTGTCGATGGTACTCGGCTCCCCAGCCTTTCACGAAGGACATCCTGTATTTAAATTTACCAACATTTCGTAGTCAAGAAGATTCTATTTTCCTTGTTTTCACAAGAAATACAAAATTCATAACTTCTACTATATTTTGCTAATAGGGGTGCTATCACTCAAAAGAAATCTCACGTACCTGATTGTACACATTTTGGTCAAGTCATACACTGCCTCAAAACCATGATTAACACTTTGGCTAAGAAGCGTTGCAAATTCACGATTATTAAAGATCTTCAGAGAGCAGCTAGGTGGGATTTTGCACACTGTGCTGGGATGGAAACCATGGCTGTGATTGCAGTTGCGAGATTGTACAAAAATAGCGCTGTCCGATAAGCACTCCGCGTATACTTCTCCGCCCACATAGGTAAGCCTCACGCCTTTTAAGAATTTCAAATCACATCGAAAAGAATTAAACTCAAGCCGCACTATGCACCTTGTAACTAAAACCAGCTTATACAAAGTCCATATCTACGCTTGTCATCAAATACCTTTTCCAATATGTCGCCTCGTATTTTCTATAGTTGAATTTCGATTGACATTAGATAACTGGCCAAGACAGAATCGATCCAGGTTGTTGCTTGGGTTCGTGAATCCATCCACGGTCACCGTAGGGCTCTGGCAGTGATATACTTCGCCGACTCGGCTATTCAGCTCGTAGTAAGCGATACTTGCCCAATATTCGGGTTCTTGGAAAGAAACGGCTGCCACATCAGGAGGAATCGTGTCCATACTCGAGTCAGCTATTTGACCTTGACCGTCGTCTGAGGGACTGTACGCTGGTGGTGGGCTTTCTGCACAGGATGTCGTTGTGTACGGGCTGTGAGGTTGAGAACTTCCCGGACTTGGAATACTAATAGGTGGAGAGTTTGGGCCATTGCTACTTGCTCCACTAAAATGAGAAAAAATTAGTTGTATTAATGGATGACAGGTATACAGAGTATGACTTAAGCTCCTCTACCAGAACTGCACTTCAAGTAAATCAATACAACTGAACAGTTCAATAGATCATTGAGTTATACAGACGCTTCATTTCGAATCACATCGTAAATCGTAATTTATCATCTACAACCACTCAAGTCACCGATCAAGTATTTTTCGGCAGCTATGATGGATCTAAATAATGTGAGCACAATAAGTATTCGGTAACCCCCAAAAATATTCTCAAAAACTTTTTGAAGTTGACAAATCAAAAGGCGGGAACCCGGCTGGGATCCCCAGTGCTCACGCTAAAAAATCTGTTACACGGAGCTACACCTAAACAAGATTTCTCTACTCCGAAATAGTCTGATAAACACTGCTAACCTCCACAAACCCGATAGTGCTTAACAAGTAATTGACCTGGCTGAATTTGTCTGCGACATATCACATTTATCTTCTACAACCATTACATTTCCATATACCTTGTACTGAACCCATTCGTGGAAAAAACCACATTGTGCGGCATCGCTGGGTCAGGAACACTTGAGTAAGCTAGGAGACCACCGGGCGGGGGAGCAAATTCACTGTGTCTTGGCACAAGAACTGGCGGTAGAACGGCGGGGCTCTCCACCCTCTTGTAATGGTATGGATTAATGCAGACTTCTTTTTGCTTGGCTGAGAATGGAAATTGACAACAATCGAGGGCTTTGAGCTCATGGTGGGACTGGAGATCTGGCCATCTCCAAACTCGACAATAAATCACATGTGGAAGGCCTTTGCGGTGTGACACCTGAAGACGGCCGTCAAGACTCCTTGGAATTGTAACACATTTACTGTTTGTTCCTGGACAACTGAGAGCCCTTTCCAGATCCTCCACCGCCCCGCGTTTCTTCTTCAATTTTTTCACCAAAGAATCCACTGCTTTCTCGGCCCATTTCTCCTCCTCATCTCCCTGCTTCCAACCCAAGAGTTTTTTCACCGCCGGACTCGTGAAAGAAAATAAGCTGTTCAAGGACGTCATATTGCTGACCACCACCACTTCTCCCAGTCACAGAAAAAGCAATTATTACTATTCTTATTACTTTAGAGATGTATACAAAAATCCTCTGAATTTATTATATTATATTACTACTGTTAATTATTATTTTTCCGATTTCTTCCAAAAATATCGATATCGCCCCTCAAGATGAATTACACTTTTTTTTATGAATATATGTGTATAGATCTATTTATATATACATTTATATGCATCTATTTTTTATATGTACGTATTTATCGTAAAAGGACGAATCTTTTTGGATTGATTGAAGCGCGCAGTGAGTCCGTAAATTTTAGTTGTTAATTTTAATAATAATAATAATAATAACAGTAATAAGCTTCTGTGTCTACCTCTCTCCAGAGTGGAGACACAGAGCTGCGGCTGTCACCGTCTATATATTAATCAACCCTCTCTATATATACTTGAGAATATTATTTCACAGGCTCCCCACTTGCACATTCCATCCCACCTGGCCTACCAACACTACTGTGAAATTCCAAACAAACCCTTGTATTTTTTTAACCTGTATGGCGACGATGCCTTCTCACTGGCGACTATCGACGTGGCCAACGCCACTGCGGAAGCTTCTTCTCCAAAGGCCTTTACATTGGCTCTCCTACAGGGAATTTCCTCCACCCTCAACAACCTCCTTCACTCATTTCATTTATCAGAGTCTCTCGTCCGTATAGGAAAAACTTACGTACGGCCTAGAGGTACTCACTAGTAGCTTTACCTACCCGTATAGCCCGTACTATGCTCCTCACAGACGCATGCACTCACACACACAGAGACACACACTAACAACCTCCCTACATATGTACACACAAGATACCCTTTTAAGCATTTTCCCACTATTTTTTTTATTGAAACATTAATAGCCATGTTAATCATCCATGATTTTCCTCCACAGCTCATCTTCCACACATGGATTATATTTGCAACTTTATTAACCTTATTAACCATTACTCAGCTCGTCCCTCCGGTCCACTTATATATATGTATACTTATAAAGTAAACGAAAGTAATCGTGCATACTATGTACTTTAGCTAGGCATTCTATATGTGCTGGGATAGTCACAGGCCCTAGCCGCGCCAAAAGGATGCTATGGGACCTACGAGGCTCCATCACCTCTCACACACTCTAGAACATAAGACTACTACATGAGAATTGAGTGTAATTCCTTACATAATAACCTGTGTGGTAGGATCTCCCGCAAGTCTATATACATTTTATCAAAGACCCTGGATCTCTCCGTAGTCCGTGCATATTCAATAACTCGTTCCCTGACTCGCGGCTTCGAATTCGAAGAAAATTATGATTCAGAGACCTTCTCTCTGTCTCGCAGTGGGCTCACAAGTGCATTTAAGAACACGTTAGAAAGCAATTTTGAGCCACACTGTGTGTGCATGTGTGTGCGTGTGCCTGTGTGTGTATGTGTAAATGTGTGTACAGCTCCTGTTTAGTCCGCTTATTGCGTGTTTGTCTTTTTCGCTCTGGATTTTAGTTCTATTATATTATTATCCGCTCCCCCTGGGTACAACGCGACCCTAGTGTATAGTATTGGCTCTGTACCATTTAAGAATGGTGATGGAAGTTTGTGTATATATGTTGTGTGGAAGCATATATAAGTATGTTCGGGATGTTGGTGAGGTGGTAATGGTGGGTACTACAATGAGGAATTGAACCTTGTGGATGTACATATGTTGAGAGAACTGAAATTCGATGAAATTTTTATGGATACGGTTGAGGAGGGTATAGGATAGACAGGCAGGAGGGTTGGCTCGGCGATGAGGTGAGTGAACACCACCAACCTGTGCGTGTGTACTGAAGGAGAGGGATGTGTGTCTGAGTGTGCGGACAGGGGAAGGCGCCTCTGGAGTAATTAGCGATGCAAGAGAGAAATAATTTATTCAGATGAAAAGTGTTGAAGCGAGCAGAATTGGTTGGAGGGGTTTGTGTGTGAGAAAAAGATGTAAATGGGATGGAAACCATTATTTTCGCATCTGTATATAGGCTCTTTTTCATATCCCAAAAGAAAATAAAAGCGCTCCTCAAGGTTCTTATTTAAATCCATTTTCCTTTGTCTGACAGTAGCTGTGGAAGAGTACTGCGGACGTCTTTGCCTTTCTTTGTACTTTATTCAGAGGTTACTGTAGGTTTGTTACATACATTGTTACGGAGTGACTTTAACCACAGAGAGATCCAGATGTGAATGTGATGAAAATTTGTATTATAATGATGTTATATGTAATATAGAATGCTGAGACTTGTAGCTTCTCTTGGGCTTATGAGCTGCGAAATCCTGAACTGTTTACTGCATCTCAACACTATAAGAATAATGGGGGGTTTACCTTTCAGATACTGCCTTAGAATTCATGATAGAAGCATATATTTACTCAAACTTATCAACTTCTTCCATCAACGGTTGCAATTCTTTATTGTATAACCTCACTGTCACCCGTGGAAATTTCTAGAAAGTGTCTAATCTGGATTCCTACGGGACATGTGAGGGAGGGGGGGGGACTGCCTGAGCAGGATTCTTGCGGTACATGTGAGGAAGGAGAAAATGCCTAATCTGGATTGCGTGGGCATGTGAGGAAAGTGTCTAATCTAGTTGATTGTTTATTAGGGCGTGTGAGGAAGATGATTTTAGTAGTTAAGCCTGCAGTTTACTATAGAATAATGTTTGAAAATAGAATTTTCCATCATGTGTATGTTGAAGGGGTGTAATAAAGTAACTTTTTCAAGAGATTGGATTAGTAAAGGAGTCATGCTTCATGCTTCTTATGCTCTTTTATTATGATTGCGGGTAGCCATGTGCTCTAATGTCACACTGGTTATATCAGGACGGTGGAATTTTGAATTTCACATGTAAAGCTATATAGGACCATGGGGTGACTGATGTGGAATCAGGAGTGCTTGGTGTAACGAAAACAATCTGTTATTACCTAAATGTTTGTATGTGTGCCGAATCATACGGATGTCTTGGCATGCTTAATTAAATTAATTAATTAAATTAATTAATTAAATCACAAGTGTTTGAAATCGCGGGAAATTATAGATTATGCGACGTCTGAGCAGGATGTTGGACAGGTTAGCAACATAACAAGCGTGATGTGAGAAAGTCTGGAAAACTGGGAGTCCGGAATTTGCTTCACAGCCAACGCATATGTATGGATTACTTCAGAATCAGGGCTCCTGATTCAGGGGTTCAGATTTTATGCTGGTGACGTAAATACAAAATAGGCTACATCGTTTTTACGGCGGCCTTGCGTAAACTTCTGACAAATTTAACAGAAATTTAGATTCAGGTGTCCGAGGTCATAGAATCTTTTTTTGATTTTTCGAAATTGTTGGCACTTATTTTGAAATAACTGGATTGAAATGAATTTAGAAAATTAAATTGAAGAGCATTTTCACTCGTTCCAAGCCGAATGATTCAATTTAACTTCTTTTTTTCTCTCGCATTGCTAGAGACAGCTAATAATTGGCCCTTTACGTTTCATTTTCATGTACACTTTCAGCTGTTTAGCTATGACTTTATCGTGCGGTAACTAAGAGACAGGATATTACTCTGTCATAAAGTCCTAGTTTCATTCTGTAGTCGATGGTCAGTGAAACGATTGAATTGAGTCAGTTGATCAATTGACAATCAAACCCCAACGGTTATTTTGTTACGATTTAAGATGAAACTCCCATTCAGTCATAAAAAACCTAAAACAGGTTATGTTCCAAAAAGGAAGCAATCCGAATCCCCGCGCCTTTGTCTGGATACGTGTAAAACTTGTTCCGTGCCAGTTTGCGCACAAAATTGGGAAACCGTTCAGCTGTGCATATGACATCACATGTTTCCACTGGTGGCTTATTTGTACTGTCAGTAAGTGAAGCTTCTGATTTCTTTCATGTTCTCATGCCAAGATGACAGGTGACTGTCTTTTTTTGTGTCATATCCCACTTGCATGGACGGAAAAATCCTATTTAAGGACATCTTTTAAAACTTCAAATTTCGAATTAGATAAAAAGTGAAAGAAGGTCAAACTTGGCTCAGAAACTCGTTTTACACCTGCATTATTTAATCATCATTAATCATCATCATCAGATCATCATCATCAAAAGCATCAGATTAGATTGACTCTTCGTGGACAACTATGTCACACGTCATTACGTCAATACAAACTATATGTTTAATTAAAACACCTGGCTCTGTGTCATCACTGTGGTGACCTGTGGATGTGGAGGTCAATAAAGGTGGCACTACTCAAATAGTAGGTATGGAAAAAGTCAGCTTTTACTGTCTAAAATGTTTTTAAATCGTTGTATTATAAAGTGCAAGCAGTAGATGAAAATGTAATCGGACAAATTCCGTCAAAATCTGCACCAGTTCAAGCCTTCCACCGATCTTCCGCGCGACTCAATCGGATGCTAGTGGCCCCCTCCGCTTTAACACTAACGTATTCAGATAGCTTTACCCCTAATTTATTGCTCTTTGACGGTAAGTCAAGGAGTGCTCACTGCTATCTCATAATATTGACTCGTTCTACTCCCCCTCAAACCAACATGCATGCAAACGACTGCAGAAAACTGTGCGGTATGAAACACTAAATCCTCAAGTAAATTTTGAACCATAAGTGATAGAAAATAGTATAAAGAATTTGCACAAAAAAGAAGTCACAACCTAAGGTAAAGCGCAGAGTCGCACTGATGTTTTTAAATTAAACATTTGTAGCAAATCAGAAAATACTGAAGAGCCCTCAAGTTTACATACGGAGCCCCAGATTTGACAATGTTACAAGTTGTCTCTGATTTCTGTGTTAATATTTTTATTACAGTCTGAACCGTTTATTTAATGAAAATGTAAAAGGGCTTAAATTGAAGCTGAGCAATGGGAAGTTCGATTTATAAATGCTTTATTGAAGTCGAACAAGTTTTTTTGGTCAAGACAATAATAATCACCACTGTTTGGGCAAATACTTTTAAAGCATCCAAAATTTCCAAAAGTCCAAATGTCGGGAAAAGTTAAATTTTACTGTTGGGTTTTTCAAAGCATTTATGAAGCAAATTTAAAAAAAAATGTTTTTAGCTAAGTTTGGACTTCTGATTTGTTTTGATTTTGCGATACTTTGTGTCCAAACATTTATCATTTCCTAAAAATCAAGTCCTAATTATGATTTCTCAGCATAATCGATCAGAAAACAACGGAAAAGTTGAATTTTTGGCAATTGGCTGGTTTGTTTGAAGTGAATGTTTTGAAAAACACCGAAGACCCTTGGGCGCATTAAGATCCTTACGGCAAATCCGATGTTTTCCTCAAAACGACTTCAGTGAAACTTCAAACTTGAATATTTTGGAAACTAGATGTTATCTGGGCGAAAGGCTTTAGGGTTGTTACATTCTAAAAAAAGGGTCGTATGCCCTATAGAAACCCCGAGTCGATCCGCCTTCTCCATTAGGGTAGTCCTTCTGTTTTTGAAAAAAACCTTACAACAAAGGGAAACGCGACACGAGAGGGAAGATCGAATTGTCAAGTCTATTGCATTTTACAGCTTCGTCAAATTGTCATCCACATTTTATTACGCCTTGAGTGTAAGGAGAAATGTAACAGCTAATGAGCTAATGCTCTGTTTGTGGAGATGATTGTTACTTACAGTCACGATAGCTACGACACAGTTTAATCTCAACCCTCAATTAAAAATTTAAATATGAATATTTGCATTTTAACCTAACGTAGGCCGTCCTCGAAATGTACTGACTTAAATTTCGTTTCCATTTTAATTTAATCCGAATCCGACGGTTAAATTAAATTCTGTTTGCTGTGTAATTCCAATCAGTATGTATTCGAAATTTTAATAAACAAATTACTTTACCCTTGACCAAACTGATGCGCATTTCCTACAGGCAAAGAATCAGTAAAGCTTGTGTTTAGGATAGGAAGACTATCGCATTCAGGATTGTGCCAGCGCCGATCAGTTCAGAAAGCGGTTCCATGCGGCTGGAGTGTGCAACTGAGTCAGCTCTGGAGTCAAAATCAGTGCATGCATTTGGAATGGTTATTTTTAAAATTTCGAGAGAATTCGAGGTGACTGACAAACACAAATCGCTTGGTTTGGAAGATGAAGGGAGCAGCAAAACGAAAGTTTATGTAAGCTCTGCTGTAAATAAACCAGCTTAATGCCCCTACATGACAGTTCCTGTGGGCTGTGGGGTGAAGTGGAGCCGATATGCAATACCCACAACAATAGTTCCAATTAGTTTTCTCTAATTTCTAAATTAGAACGCCGAATTTGAAAATATATTATGGTACGATATAAGTAAACTACAAACTCAGTCGTAATTTCCATAATGTGCTTGGCTTAACCGTCTTCATTCTATTCACGAAGCAGATCGAGGGCACCAATCACTAAACCATTTTTTACTCTCGCAATTCATTCTCCACACGTAGGACACGAGTTATTTCGCGAGGGTAAAGCCTATGAATATCAGAATTAAAACTCTCATTCACCGTAATTAGTATGTTTCGTGCTTCACGTGTCAATGGTAATAGATACTTAATCAGTGATGTCGGGGTGACAAAGAGCTGCGTCATGTCCTGTTGGTAATACCTGTTATGACTGAAATGTAAGAGTAGAAGCAAAATCTGGAGTGTGGCACATGTGCATGACGTCGTCTTCAGTTTGGTGGCGACAGCTTTTATCTTGAAATGTTTGTAATTTCATTATCTTTATAAGAGGCATTTCCTCAAAACTGCAACGATTGCACGTGAGCCGACGATGTCGCTGGGAAACAGCTTATGATAAAACGAAAGTTATGCATTCGCAAAATATGTAATTTGGAGAATCATCATGGCAAATATCCAGAACAGGATTTGAGGTTTAACAAAAATGCTCAAACACATTGGGAGCACATGTAATAGGCTCCAGTAGACCTCACCATCATTGTCGTTATCATCTTCCCTTGATTGCATACGCTGGTCAGTTCACACGTTAGACGAAGAGGTGAAACATAATCACACAACTTACAGGAATAGTGCATATTTGAGTTGTATAATGAGTGGATATTTTTCATGTGATGACGTTAAATGAACAAGGAGCTTGTAGCTTACTCATAGATGAGGCTAAAAAGTAGTCTCTGGCATCACGTGTGTTGAACGTAGCTCATGAATGTAATCCACAGTCTCTACTAATTTTGGGACCACATGTAATCTGCATGGTGAATGTCCATAAATGGTGATGGATTTAAGCCGTGGAAAAATAAAATCTAGTTTTTTAGGGTATGCAATCCTCCTTCACAGTATGGCTTATGGTATACCGTAACCGTCCAAAATATGTTGGTAGCCGTCAGTGTGGTTAGTTACGGCCGTGGTAGATTGGTCTCACTGACTGACTCACGGGTACGCGTGCAGAACGTACGTCCTTGCAAGGCTTTATTGTGAGATCTCTACAACTCCGCACTGCCCATAATGTGCTGTGGGCGGTGTCATTTTTAAATTCTGGTAAAAATTTCAACGATCCTTGGATGGAGATTTTTCAAAGTTGAGCTATGTGTTCCCCGACGTACGCACCCTCTTCTCCATAATCATTTCCGGGGTTACCTTCAATTTAGAGTGCGCTTTCTCTAGTTAGCTATAGCATACAGGTAAAGACATCAAGCTACGCGGCGTCCACAGTGCACTGCTGGCAGAGTTAACCACGTCATGTAACCCTCACCCCAGGTTCCGCAGCGAATATACTGAAGGAGTACGTGCAAACTGAAAAATCCCATGTTAAATCGGCATTTTCAGTTTCGAGTGATTTTTGAAAAGACGGCAAAAATCTCACCCCAGTTGTTATAAGTATATGTATTATTCAATTACATGGCCAACAAAGCCCATCTTTCACACTGAGAACATTTCATGGCGCTCTGAGGCAAAAATTGTGGTGACAGATTTTGGCCCCATCAGGCACGATGTGGATTAACGACAAGTCACTCGAAATCCAAAACTGGAAAAATCCTTATGGGATTTAACATGGGGTTTTTCAGTTTCACGTATCCCCTCCCCCTTTGCAACTATTGACTTCAGACTTTGTGACCCTCCAGAGGGATCAAATATGAGTTTCCGCACGTATTGCTTTGCAATACGTAATCTTTATGCGTAAGCTCTGCGTTCTATATAGGGTGTCGGTGCTGTGCGCCATTGGCATGTGAAAAATGACCCTTGTTAGCAGTAAGACATTTCCTCATCGAGAGGGAAAAGGTGTATTTGTACGCGTCGGTCTATCTGACTGGGACCATACAACACTTCTAGCTGCGTTTAAGTCGTAGCGTGCAAAGCATATAGCCTCAAGGCTACACTGGGAGGAAAATGAAAAGGCTATTTGAAAAGAAAAGCATCGGTGAAATGTAAATACATGAGTTCAACAACAAACTCATGAGTTATATAGCAGCAGTTGGGATTTTTCAACCCGGAGCGCAGTAGGTTTTGAAGAACTTTTATAAATTGTGGTTACCCACAGTTAAAACTTACATCCGTTTATCTACACAGACGCGCACTGACTCATAGTTTTCGTCCTTTACATCCGTAACAACAATCTAAACATGCTATCATAGTCATAAAAGTGATTAAGTAACCTTTTAGTATAATTTAGCTCCGAAAGCAAGCAACAACTTTACTTTGTCACATCCTCCCGTTCGACTTCACAATGTTGTCCAAGTGATTCCTCTGTCTACTATAATGAACGCACTAACTTAAAAATACATGCGTTTCTAGCCGGAAATTGAACTGGAATTAAGTTCTTTAGAACGAAAGCACGGGCTCCTGCGACTCTCTATACAAAGATAATCCGGTTTGATTTCGAAAAAATTCTACATATACATGTCCATCATGTCACTAAACATACACTGTGAGTACCATGGTTTTCACTGACTGAAACCAGAAAACCCTGTCTGCACGCGTAGCGACACCTCCTGGTAGTCAAATAAATAGTATCTACAAGATTAAACCAGGAACCACATTTACATACAAGAATTCACATGATCAGTTATCTTCCAGTGGGGACGATTAATTTTGTGTATTGCTCGAATTATACTGGAGCTAGCTCTCCCACAAGCAAATAGACTTTAGCAAAAATTAACGATTAACCTATAAAAACAAATTGTGGGATCTAGTGTTTACTGCATACTACTGTGCATGTGGTTTCCTTCCTGAACAATGCCGTACACAACAAATCACATTTTTCGAGACTATTCAAAAATATTGTCAAACTTCTACAGCTATCGACCAGGCACTGCTGTCGCTCTTAAAATACATCCGATTTTGAGTCAACCTATTTGCAGGATCACGTGCACTTGCTCTAAATTCAAATCTGATGCATATATAATACCAGTGGGAACATATTTGCAAGGGGAAAAGACACAATCACTAATGACTACGCAAAGAAGATTTTTAAATCCACGAGCTGTGTTCATGACACATAGCAAGAAAATCCTGCACGATACTTGTGAAACAACAGAAATGTCGGTCACCGTACCCTAAAAGCTTCAATGTTGTCAGGCTGTAATCACAATATAACCTTGGAACCCTTGCTTCATTATTATAAACGATGACTTTAAACTTCGGCCCTTGTAATCTTTGTAATTAGGTACAAGTCAATCAAAGAAGAAAATAATAGCTCTCGAATTTCTTAAGTTTCGGTGGTTATTATCGTTTTAATATGCTGCTATATCACAATTCCACTGTATTGACTATCACTCTTAAGTCAGTTCTACAGTAGTAACAGGGAGGGTGCACGAAGACAAGAATGTGCATACTTTTACAATCGGGAGTTGGGACGTGTGCAGTGTGCATTGACAAAGATATCATCTTCTTGTAGCAACTACTTGCGCTGTACTACTCAGAAGGTCTATATATAAATATTTCCGGGCATGAACCTACCGGCAGAGGATACAGTGAAGTGAATCTTGACGGTAGGCCAGATGGGAATTAAAAATAAAAATATAACTTAACAACAGCAACAGTGCCCACTCTTACGGAAAATAATTCACACTGCTTAAGATATTATTAGGTACGCTTGTCTTAAAATATTAACCCCCGTCAATATGGCCACAGATTTTCAGCTACACTTATTGTGAGTATAATGGCTGGCTCGGACAACCCCTTGTGTCCTACACAATTATGTTTGTATATCCATGAAGGGTGATGTAAAACAAAATAATCCCGATTTACACACGCTGGTATACAAAGTTGCTTTTTTGAAGTCTATTCGTACGCGAGAATAATAAATAAGCGTAAAACAGCTAAACACGTTAGCCGCCTTGGAGTCTAGGAAGATGATACGATACAAATCTAGGAATTTGACATTACAAAACAAATACATATATTGCTCATCGCTCTTCAGTACTATAGCTCTGTAACTAAGATTTAACTATTTTGAATCTTCAGTCGACAATACACATTTCTATTGCTTGAGTCTAAATATCTGATTAGCACTTACACAAACGAAGACAGTCGGTATGAAATGTAAGTGCACATAATCTAAAAATAGTACATGCTTCATGGTTCCTGACCTCCCGCCTAAAAGAGGGGCCACGTGTCACAATCCCATTATATTGCTTCTATATGCTTTTAGGTGTGAAGGCAGTTATGCTTCCTCCGAATACGTATATCGCAAACTCTATTCTAGTTGATAGAAGTACTATTCATATATATATATGTATATGGGAAGTTGTATAGTTAACAAAAACAAATTATTATGATTCCAGTAAAAACTAAGTATTTGCACGTCCTTTCGGCCTATAGAGAATGAAAGGTTTTTGTCACCTTCCGCAAGAGCTGACGCACAGATCAATTTCTTTTTAGTTGATCTTCTGCGCACGCCTTCTTTTAGCGACTATGAAACTGAGAAAATTAAAAACTAAAATAACTAGTACTGTCGTCGCACCCTTATGGTACTGTCGAAATTGCACTGACTGACTAAATTTGGAGCGGGAACAACTGAGACAGACTATATCACGACAAAAACCACAATTGCAGCCACGCTAATGACTCTAAAAGTAATCCATGCGGTGTGAGTGAAGTTCATCCAGGGAATCTAGCGCATTTGATCCAAGCATTGGGTCCACTGATCCCGTCACCACAGTATTATCATCTTCCATTAGATCGTCGAGTACAAGAATCGTGTCCACCCCTTCGCAGTGAGATAGTAATTCTGGTTCCTGCGAATTAAGACAGTTAATTTAATTAAATTTAGTTAAACTAGGCAGAGTTTGACACATAATCTTTTAGCTTTTCCCACCTCAAACATGGCTATTTCCGCTTACCTTCTTTACCGTAACTTCTGCTTTGACCCCTCCGGTGGTTGACTCGTTTAAGGGCTTCCATGAGGCGTCTGAGGATTCGTTGACATGGATTCCATTTTGCTTCAGAAGTTTTTCAAGTTCCTGTGACAAAACCAGTCCCCATTATAAAGCTGAAAATTTTACTGTTGCCAAACACACTTAACTACAGTGGCGTACCTGAATCCGAAGCATCTGCCTTCGTACCTCAATTTCGGATCTTTTCAACTCAGCTTCCAGCGGTTTTAATTTCTCACTGTCACTCTTTAAAAGCTTTATATAGTCTACAGAGGCTTTCAGTATTGTACCTTTGTTGGGTCGGAACTCCCCCACTTGCTCGAAGTATCTAAACAAACAAAACAATTCACACATGGAGAAATAAATAATCCGTTTGCCATCAACAACCATAACTTTAACTATAATCTTACAGGTCATCTTGACTCCGCGGTAATAAAGTACCCAGTTCTTTGATTCGGTCATTTATATTGAACCTCCTTCGCCTTTCAACTGAAACACAACAAATAATTAATACACAAATATATTACAACTAAAAAGTATAATTATGAGATATCCCTTCCCCTATACACAACATCCCAATAATTGATCACGAAATTCCACTGTTTCTCCTTATTCTTCGCACTATTTGAAAATATTATTGACAACCTCGTACATGCTGATAACACAAGATGGGAAATGAGCCGTTGAACAATATCTTACTCATGTTATGATTGTCTTTTTTCTGTCGATCCTTCGCTTGAGCCTGACGAATATGATCTTCCGGGGACACTGGAGCACTTCCTTCCAACACGCCTGGACTATCCTGAGAATCTAATCCAAAACTTAGGACAGCATAGGAGGGGTCGCTGACGTTATTCGTACTCGGAGAGAAGAACTTGTTAGTATCAGCGATACTCGTAGTCGGTTGGTCTTCCTCAAGACTGAGAATATCCTCCACGAGATTTGCCTAATAAATAATACACCTTGTCTCATCATGACGTCCCGCGATACCACAAACAAGATGAGCTGACAATATTTTGCTCCGGCATCCAGAGCACAGTAATCTAATAATTATTCGTAGCGCAAACTTTACCCACCTCAACGCCAACTTCTGAACCGACGCTTTTTAAACTAGTTGCTAGAGAGCTTTGCGGTGCGGGAGAAGACGTGCCTGAGGGAGTTGAGTTCAGAAGCGTTGGAGGAGCGGATACAGCAAAGGGACCGTTGAGTTGCAGACGCTGCTGGAGATGCGGTGATGACAAGGCTGAGAGACCATTTCTGGCATCAGCTTGCCTACTGGCCAGGGGCGAGGATACAGGCGACTGCGGCACAGAGCCTGGGATGGAGTGATTCAAATACTGACGTACTTGACGCTGCTGACTGTGTTTCAGGTAGTAATAGGTGGGATTTTCTAACCGAGTCCGCACCTATCAAATAAAGCCACAATAAAGTTATAGCCATTTCACTGGCTAATTTGGAAAGCGAACGGACGCAGAACTAGCCAAATCTAACTGATTCTCACCTGAAGGATCTGCGGCGGCACTTCCACATTATTCAGTGGTGGTGCTTGGAAGGGGACGGAAGCAGACTGGATATTTTGCCTGGACTGTTGTTGAACTTTTAACTCCGCTTGACGCTTCTCCTCCTGAACAGTCTGCTCTCGCATTAATTCTTGTTTGAAATTAGTGCGAGATCGCGGCATTACTTTATAGCTTGAACCCAATGATGGAACGCTGGAAACAAAGGGGATAATCACAATACAAAATAATCCATCCATTATTGTACATCTCTGTACTAAATCCAGATTTTTACACACACATACATATAGCTAAGTAAGCCCTTATCCGCTCGCCTTTTTACACCTTCATTCACAAACACACACACACACGCACTCGGACCGGAATCACTGCTCCGTTGCGTCGAGTCCACGTTTTAACCGTTATACAGCAACAAATACACGCACTGAAGCAAATATATTTCCCCCACAAAACGAAGAAATCTCTTTACTTTTTTTACGGAACGAACGAATATGGCACTACGACTATACAATTGCGCACAACCCCGCTATACTGTGTATTTATACTCCTCATTTATTCCGTGCTCGCGGGATTTTACGACACGCTTAAAGTTGTTTTAGCGAAAATTTGAAGACAGAACCTACGTTGAAATATTATCGGGCATGTACGGAGGGGAGCCGTCGAATTGGAAGGGCCCGTTGTGGTTTCCGCTCATACTACCGCCGTAGCAGCCACTACCACCACCGGTCTGAGCTGCAGTGATCATGTTCTGCTCCTGCAGTACTCCCCCCTCCTGGGGAAAACTTAGTTCGGATTTATTCCCCAAAGTCCCCAGCTCCGAATCAAGTTCCTTCTCCCTGGTAGTGTTCCGTCCATCATCACGGTAATGATATGAGTCATTATTAAGGTTGAAATGTACGAAATTACAGTCCATGTAATCACTAATCCTCGCCACATCTTCACATACATTCATATCTGATGATGATCATCTGATCTTCTAGTAGATAGCAATTCCATCCTTACGCACAGTAGTAGCAGTAGCAGTAGGAATAATAACAACAGCAGAGGATACAATACGCTGTCTTATGCTCAACCCACAAACATTATCCTTCCAAAGTATGGATCTGACGCACTTAAACATTTTCTACAGGAAAACGTTCCCCTTCTCACTTCCTCTTCAAAAACCGCACGTCGGAATGAAGGAAATTTGAAAACTTCCTGATGAGACAATTCCCTCGAAACTTTAAGCATACGGATACCAGTGGGAAGAATGCTAATAATGAAAATCCCGAAATGTGTCTTCCAAATAGTTTTTTTTTCTGGCGGTCAAGTTATTGCGAAGACTTTTTAGCCGTACTTGCTCCTTAGACTACAATAGCTTCTACACTAGCGACGATGCAGATCTATCGCATACGCTCTATTCTTAGTACCACCCCTTTGAACACCTGCCAAACTATGCAAATCTCAAGGATACGTCGTCCTGATCGAAACACATTCACAATTAGTTCCCTTCTGCCGATAACCACCGCTATCCACTCATTCTTACAGCTCAGCTCATGTAATCCTACAGGGAGATGAAGCTCTAATAGTAATGGTGGGAAGTGGAAAAAATCACAGAGCACACAATCCGCCTCTCCTGCAAACAGTCTGCCACGACCACCAAGTCCAGTCAATTTCCATGAGCTTTCTGGATCTAACTGGCTCCAACCTGAGTTAAAGGGCTAAATTTCCCGCCGTCGACAACACATTATTATTATGAAGCTCCTTTCGACATAGGAGTCCCTCTTCTTCCGTCGCTCTTGGAAATCAACAGTGAGTTCACACAGAAGAAGCCACAATGATTAACTTACAGGATTGAGACACTGAATTTATTCACGCCAAACTCCTCTTGTATGTCGTCGTTGCGTTGTCTGCTCGAATTCCAGTTAGACTCTAATACATGCTAACTCGTCCATTACACATGTTCCACACGCACACATACACACACGCACACACACACATACACGCTATTAGACTCTGAAATCTGAAAAGCATGCCACAATATATGCATATAAACATATGCATACATACGATGATTAAGTCGGGCCTGTCTGTGGACTGTGGATGGAGGAAGACAAGGAGGAAAAATAGAGCAGTGATCTGATACGCCCAGTCATTAGATTCCTATCAAATCTATACATGCACAAACTACATAATCATATTGAGTGAGAAATCGTATTTTACCTCTCGTTCACAGGTTTAGACTTGAGTTGATAGTAGTTATAGTTTAATGAAGATGGTGGTGTTACTAAAGATGCATCCTTCGTAGCTTCCGTCGAACCGAAAAGATCATGATCGTCCAGTGTCCCACTCAGTATGACTGACATGTCATACGCCAAGTCTATGCCAGACTCTTGATCGCCTAAATCCAACTGAAAATAAATAGTATACTGTAATAATCATCATCATCATAGTTTCTAAGCCCGTGGGTCAACCAGTCACAGGCCCATGCCTATGTATACTGCACGACAGCATGTGTGTATGTAATTTGAGCGCCAACGATAAATCATATTATTGTGCAGAAGATGAGACTATAAGGATACAAAAAGGGATCGCCGTCATCTTGCATCCGAGGAGAATTTCATTTGAACCGTCACCCCACATTAATCCTGACTAAAAAAACTGAAGGCGAAAGGTGGTAAATCAGCTGGCCGTAAGTACATCCCAGCTCAATCCTGCCATCTCGCCATGCAAAACTAATTCAGAAATAGGGGTTTTCACGCAATAAAATATTTCGAAATATTTACATGCTAGCTACAAAGGGATTGAAAGGATGGTAACTTTTATTTGGACATGTTTTTGTCCATTGTTCATAATGTAAGCGTGGGAAATGAATAGATTGATGACGAAAAATGCGTATCCTCACCGGATTTAAATCTTCACACGGATCCATCGTCACCAAATGTTTCTTCCGTCAGGTACTGGAAAACTTGATAAAATATATCCAATAGGTGGGTCAGTCAAGCACACCTTCTCTTACCATGAACCTTATTATAGAAATTAGAAGAATATTGTCTTTGCACTTTGGGCGGTTCCACCTTATTAGCCTTCACCATTACAATAATGTAATGATGTCAATATCACAGTTCGGCCCAACACTCGTGTCAGCACAACAACACTGTTAACCCTTACCAAAGGATCCAACAGTTTACTTCAGCGAATTGTCCCCACTTTTGTCCTACAAGGAACATGCCCTGCACATATTATGCGCAACAACTCTTTTAGGATCCTCAACAAGCACCAGGTTCCGGTCAAATATACATCAGGTATAAATCTTCATCACAAGCACATACGCATATTTGCATAGTCTCCAACGCTGTTATCCCTATGTCAAAAACTTGTTTTCGCTTGAATATTTTTTATTCAATTAGGAACAGAGGTTGAGCTTTTAAAATGACGATCCTGTCGTCTCATCCTGAATTTATATGACACTTCATAATAATGTTCACTATTATTTTCTCAGTCTACAAGGTTGTTCGGCACTACGCGTTTTGAGGTGGGTCAAATCACCGATTGACAATTGCGTTACGTAACCTATAAGTTTACACGAAGAGGTACTACAGTGATAACAATGTGTTTTAAAGGAATGTGTACATAGTTCTTAAAGGTGCTATTCACCCAACACTTTAGTGTCCAAGGCTTCCCCAGGTACTACAGCTTTAACCGTAGTGCATCCAGGGGAATTGTTACTTGTTATTGTTATTATTATTATTATTGGTAGTTGCAATCAGACGATCAAACAGCCAGGGCCTCCCATCCCGAAACCGAATATCTCGGTTACAGCAAGTTCCGTTCACCATGTGCGAGGACGTGAAGAGGTAAATACACCCACAACTTAGCGACACTCAACTTTACGAGGATGTAATCAAGCTTTGCGCTACAGACGTCGCTGTTGATTGTTTACCACGGAGATTTTATGATTAATAAAGATAAAATCGGAGCAAAATATAATGTTGATTATGATATAGTGATGATGCAACAGTACTATCCAGCACGCATGCCTCCGTGCTGTCCCACTGATCAGTACTGCTGACTTTTCGAGTTCCTCAAGTTAAGTGACTGTAGGTACGTCTGCCGCCTTCCTCCTAGGGAGCTCTTGACGATTCCAATATATGCCCACATGTAGCAAGCAGCCGGCTCCTGTCTGTGCCTCACTCCGGAATAGGACATGAGCTCGGAAGAGATCAACTCATACACAGCGTGTATTGTATGAGCTTAGCGGTGTGAATGTATGTGTGTCAGTATTCATCGCACTTCATTTCTACTCGTATCCATCTCTGTATAGAATATGGAATGACTAAAAGTTACAATGACGCTTTTCAGAAGTAACTTATCTTCACACTCAAGGTAAATATAGCTGCTGCTGAGGTCCTTGTAATTCTGGATGAGTATGCCGAAGCCTTCGTCGAACCCGGCCCTTTTGTGACTGACTGCAGGAGTGTACAATTATGTGTTTGTTTAGGTGCGGAGTAGTTGAAGTATGTTATAACATCTATATAGTTCCAGCAGATTTCTAGATGCAGCGACAAAACAACTAATACCAACTGGATTTTCGTTTTGGAACCTCATTTACCTAGCATCAGTAAAACCCTGGAGAGCTATATCACAGAAACACTTCACCACTGGTAGAGGCAGATCCTTTGATTTCCTTATCATTCGAGTACCTTTCTTTATCTGAATACAGAGGCACCATTGAGTGTGTCTCGAACCCTATCTCACACACTTGGATTTCAATCTCAATTCTTTCACATACACATGGGTGACAACACAGGATTAACTTAGCTGCATACGTGAAACATGTATTCAGTGTTCACGTTGAAATATATTGGTCCATTTGGAGTTCCAGAATTCCATACAAATTCCCTTCACCTTCCAAGATTAGTAAGGCGGGCTCAGTTTGAGTCATCAATTGACCAACAAGGCAGCTGGTGCCACGGTGAATCTGTCGGAGTTACTGCACACGAACGAATCCTAACCACAGAAAGTAGGCAATGAGTTTTGGCTGTTGGGCAGTTGGATTTAGCACAGACTCCCAGCCTGAAGTTAGTGAATTTGAGGCACGGGGTTGAAAAGAATCATGGAGATCTTATTAGTGAAATTATTAAATCTTGGAATAACCTTAAATTTGTCCACTGGACATTTCCGAGGTCGAGCGCCATCATTACCATGCATGGGTGCAGGGTACGTCAAGAGAGTACGGGGAACAAACACACCGGAGATATATAGGTACAATTTTACAGTATCAGTCCACAGGTTTTAAAATCTGTCTGACCCGTGGACCCATCGTTCAAATATTGAAATGAAGATAGGGGAGTCATATGCTGTCTTGTCATTTCTAGCTTTTGACACACCTGTGAGAGGTGTGAGTACACAAAGCCTTGCCAAAGTGGTGACCGTTTACTCAGCACAGACACATGACATCTTTTTTTGGTCGACTCTATACTTTTGACGCCATTGAAGTCTCAACTGCTGCTGCCAAACGTAATAGAATCGTTCGGCAACTGCAGCTATAATCTCTTGCATTGCAGTGGTGTGCTACATTAATAATTATAAAGCGGTATTCGAATCCTGCACTCAACTCATCAAGAACAAAATTGAGAGAGAAGATTTGAATGAGGTGGGAGTGAGGTGCAATGTATATTTTGCGGTATGGTCGCTAACGCGCTCAAATTCAACCTCAAATGAACTTACACATGTGAGCTTTCCCTAGACTTCAAAAGTGGTACTACCAAATTTTTAGTGAAAGCCGTCAACAATGCAGGAAAGTAAAGTTTACTGGAAGCAGCAAGGTGGTACTTACCTCTGAAGTGTCCTTCTAATGTATTTGGCCGTATCTGTAAGTGTCAGACCACTTGTCCATGGAACTGAAAAATCAGTTTTAAGTTGACGTGCTTTCCCTGACTTGCACCGCCGTGAAGTGAAATTCATGGAATGACGTCATCTGCTCGACAGTAAGTTGAGAAGACAATTCGCACGTTGGGAAAACGAGTCATGGATGGTATGAGTCGGGGAATGGGAAGAATGCCTTCCTGGTTTACACCGGAGGTTAGTCTCAGGAGCACCGTTCAGGTACCACTGCGAGCTCCCGGATTTTCAGAGGGGTCGGTACTGCAATGATGATGCAAATACTGTAGATTATTGCTGCTAGAGAGGGAACGTGAAGACGAATATCATGCAATAAACTGTACATTCTCTCTGGGGTATTCCTTGAGAGCATTCATGTTGAGACTATACGAATATAATTCCAATGTATGATTCAACACAATGCATACCATTTGCTTAGTTAATGATAATATAACAAGAGAAAGGTCAGGAAATGCAGCAGAGAAAGTAACCACAAACCGATGGCACTTTATTATTCGAGTTATACAATGTGCTCTGGGGGAGGGGGATACTCATATAATAACTGATCTCGCAACTCGATAAGGCATGAATTGGACTATGTATTATAGTGTTAACATGAGAGACAGCACTTGATGATTGGACGGATGGATGATACATATTTACTTAAATTCCTACTACATACTAACATTAACGCAGTCGTTGTTAATTATTGCAACCGTTACAAGCGAGTTAACCACTACCTTGTAGAGCTCTTCATGGGCGAAGAGTCAAAAGTGTGATGCATTCCTGCATATATATATATATACACAGTATGCAAGAAAACAGATCAAAGCTTCCTCACTCATCAGCCCTTATAATCCAGCAGTTCTCTTCCCTTCGTCTGATAATGAGGGCAAAAGCGAAATTTCATACAATAGTAGTGATGACGGGAAACTAGACGTTATGTAAATACCAGTTCTGAAAATGTTAAGCTGCCACATCCGCAACTCTATATATCGTATTATCGTAATTAGGAAACAGTAATGTTTTTAACACATAAATGAGCATTTGTTAGCAATAGTACTTTCCGGAGCGTTTCAGCCATATATGTATTTATATATGCATAGGATTAAAGCGCAGTTATTATACTTGAGGAAGTGAATCCAGCTGATTCAAATGTTCCATCGTGATTACAGTCTGAGTCGAAGCGTCTGAGCTGATTAAATACGTGACCATGGCGTCCAGCGAGTCCAGATTCATTTTGCTTATATCCTCCGAGACGGCATCCATCGTGTTCGTCGTATCCAAACTGGGAGGGTTCGACTCGTTCGACTCGGAAGAGGACTCGATTTTGGAAGAAAGTTTTTCCAGCTTCCGAGCCACCTTAACGGATGAAGACAGTTTCTCCTTATCAGCCGGTGAGAGTTCAAGATGCCTAAACATCCAAGGGTAACAATATTTTGATTTCTGTCTCAATCAGGTACGAACCAAAGGCAGGACAATATCAACATGAGTGCAATGGACATACTTCAGCAATCGCATTTCGCGATTAGACAAGACCAGGTTTGTAGGAGAAGCAGAATCCAACTTGGCTCGCAATTCCATCAGGTCCGCATTATTTTTTCGCATCCTCCGCTTGGACTTGATCTCCTCCGCATTTATATGACACATAATATTTTCACTGCATAGGTCGTTAAAGAGTTCCATGTTGCTCTTCACCTTGCCATCCAGCTTTGAGTAAATTATTGGAAGTATAAGCACATCACAGGCAGCATACGCGATCATCTGCTTTGTTAGGGGTCGGCGCGACCAGTATTTTTGATCATGGCGGTACACGCTCTAAAGGAGGAAGAAAGTGAGTAGTACAGGTGACGAATAAGTTCTTGACCAAAAAAACAAGACTAGGATGAACAAACCTTGACTTTATCTTTGAACGGATTTGGAGGAACTTGATAAGCTTGGCATAACCCATTGAGACTCGTGTTTTTCACCTTTGATTCCGTCTTTCCACTTCCTTCGTTCATTTCTACGACCACGTGCGCCGCCTGTAAGATAAAAATTATTGTATTTATCCATGGAAAATAGAGAAAGCCGTGATCATCCCGCATAACACCTTGTATAAATGAGCCAAAAATATCTTACCTGAGTATCAAAGACATTTTGTAGCTGGATTCCAAACTGGTTGTAAAGATTGACGCTATCATTCCGGCAATCGTGCATGACCTGGACAAAGTGAATCCATGAATACTCCTCCCATTTATAAGACACGCACCTGAGTATAATACTTTGGGTGTACTAAATCGCATCAGACTTACTTTAACAACCTGGTCGGATATGAGGAGCTCGTGGAGAACGGTGGACATCTTCGGCTCACTCATAAGGTCAAAAATAAAAACACTTCCACGAACATTGCAGAGCTGTAGGAGAGTCACGGTTCCATTCTGACCGAGGTTCACACCCTCACAGTCCACGCTGACATGTTGCCTGGACGCCAGCATTTCATCCACAATGGTTTTACACTTCCTTACACTGGCAATTATAGATGTTTTGTTAACAATATAGTTTTTGAGGGAATCTAAATTTGCGTCTGTTGGGGCTTGGTTGCATAAGCTCATTATATCCAACACGTTCTCATTTACAACTTCTTTGGTTTTTAGATTGTAATCTCTTGATACATTCTCATTCAAGGTTTTCATCACAATTGAATTTAATCTCTGACTCAGGGACGACTCTCTCTTCAGTTGGGGCTTAATGGCGGCTCCATTCTCCGCTTTCGTTGGGGATGGGGGAGGGGCTTCATTTGACTTCGGGATAGGCGTCGGATTTGACTTGGGCGAAGAATCCAACCCACTAGGCTTACTAGTATGGTCGATTGTCTTCATAACAGTTGGTTTCTCCGGCGTAGTCATCAGAGGTTTGGGACTATCAGGAAGTGGGAAAGCAGGGCGGGTGATGATTTCCCCCGACACTTCGTCGCCAGTTGAATCATATTTCTGACTATCATCTTCAGCACACTCCGCAGACTGGCGCATGAAATGTTCCACAGCTATGTGGTAGCTGTCCGTTAGTGTGACCAAATTGCTGTGAACCTATGCACAGGAAAGTATTCCAAATCCGTATTGTTAGCGTCTGTGAATTACTTCGGTGTGAAAAACAGGAATAGAAAAGTAAAAATCTTACCTGGAAACACTGAGGGTGGAACTTCAGAAAGACATTTAGATCTTGTACAGATTTAAAATACTCCCCACACTCTGGAAACTGATTGCCCACTCCGACGAGGAGCTGGTCCACAAGCAGCGGCCCGTTTTTCTCAAGAATGTCTCCGAAAAATTGGATGTACTTACAAATAACACTCCTATCAATCTTAACATCAATCTCTTTAAACTCCCTCGTGGGGAGCTCAGTCTCGAACTCAACAAGCACAACAGATTCTCCAATAATTTTGAAAACCTGAGGGTTGGAACTCAAAAAGGACGTAAACTCCTTGATATGTTGTCCTGATATATGACGAACTTGTGGACTTGCCTGGGACCTATGCCCTAGCAGGGATTTAACGGGAACTTGAACACCTATTCCGTACTGAATAAGCCGCGAGCGGAAATACTCAACTGCCTGACTATTGTAATCCATATTCGGCTTCTCCTTCACAATGGAAGTGGATGTGTAACTAACATTGTCATTTTCCAATGTGAAAATTGACGGGTAGGCAGCCAGGAACTTTTTCAAACCAGACTGACTACCGCCCGCTATTTGCCTCATCTCACGAGAAAATCCCTTGGACCCGAACTGACAGCTGAGGTCATGCAAGGACCTGCACGGCTTCTCTATCAGCTTCTCTATGAAGAAAAGCAGGGTAAGATTTCTGAGATTTTCATAGGTAGCAGAATCCATTTTTGATTCTTTCTTTTTCAAAATTATTTTCAGCACTGATTATAAGGCCTTCTCTCCCTCTTCCGATAAAGTATATACTAATGGCACTCCACAAGTTTCACAATTTCAGCATTACTCATCTCAAACTGCGACAGGAGCAGTATGTACAAATATCACTGCCCAGTTATTGCATATTTTATACGGGTAATGACACTCAAGGAAAGAGTTGTAGCACTGTCACGATACAATATTACTGTACAGCCTGTAGACCGTGCGCTCCTGCCTCAGCCCAGAGTCTGTAAAAATTAAATAAGGCCACCGGGTTTTCTTAAAGGCAGGGAAAGTGCGACTGACGGGAATCAAACTGGAATTCTATGACAATCAATATGGCAAATTTTATTTGGATCTTGTCTGCCCTGATTCCCCCCACAAACCTACACACAACTAAAAAGCATTAAATTTTGAAAAGTTACTGATTTCCCAATTAAAACTAGCCTGATCTACAGGGAAGGATAGGTACGAAATGGATATTTCTAATTTTCTGTCTAGTAAAATCTGCCAACTCAGTTGGACTGGAAATGATGGGTAAGTGCAGGGTCGACTGCAAGGGAGGAATACAAATTACTATTTGAAACAGTCCGCCCTTTCGACGTGGACTTGAAGCACTGGCAAGGATTAAATGTCACCTGCGGCCAGCTCTTCGCGGAAGATTATACTTTAGCAGATTTTCTTACGGAGCTTTTCCTTTCCAAATTTCCATTTTTAGAGCATCTCTTCAATGTTAACAGTCATATGCATCTTTATTTCCCATTCCTGATCCAACATTCCCCTTCATTTCCATCTATTTGCCTAAAACTTTCCGTTGGGTGACGACCCAGGAGGGCGGATGTCCCCTCGGGCCAACTTTTAAGAACCAGACTTCAGAACTGGAAGGAAGTAGACCTGTTCATACACATGAAGAATTTCAAAATGAATGAGTCATAAAATATATGCTGCGAAAGCCCAGCGTCCCCATGAGTAGTTGCAAACAAAATTTCATCCCGTCATCATCTCCATAAATTCTGCAAAGAGAAGCAAGTAAACTGGTCTCAAAGCGACCTCCGATGGAAGATAATATATTGTGACAAACGGAATTACCCTGGAAATCCACGGTTCCCGAGCCATCTTCATCAATTTCCTCAATCATCCCATCCAGATCCTCCTCCGTCAGGTTCGGGTCGATTTCGGAAATTATCTCTTTAAGACAGGATGTGGGGATGGAACCAACGCCTTCCTTGTCGTACAACCGAAAGGCTTCCCGCAACTCCTTCTCCAGCGCTTCAGCATCTTCCTCTTCAGCGAATTTGTTGTACAGCACGATGAATTCCTCGAACTCAATTTTTCCCGAACCTATTTTTATATATTCTGATTAAAAAAACGAAATAAAAACGTTTGGAGAAATCGTCTACGGCATCAAGGACCATCTTCGTCGATCTCTTCGATTAGCTCCCTCAGCGACTGCGCATTGTACTTGATTTCCATCATTCGCAGGATCCCGCCCACATTATCTGGTGAAATGTAGTCCTTCCCTTGTGAAAAATTCTCGAAGGCCTTTTTCAGCACTGAGAAATATAAAAAGCACACACTTAAGGGCCTGGGTACTCCTTTCTGAATTCAAACGCAAACGCACTTACTCTCCAGCTTCTCCGGTGGTAGATCTTCCGCCTGTAATGATTTGATAAAATATCAGCTTGCTATATTATCTCAATAACTAGTATTCCCTTTTATAGATTGACACTCTGCCGGTAGAGGCTTCCACTAAGAGTCAACTTTCAACTACCACCTATGGCTTAATTTGATAAAGCGCCCCCTGTTTTGCTTTTGGTAACCAAGAGCGAGGCGGTAAATACAAAAAGTCCACGGACGAAGTTATATAAATGTGCATTTTCCAGGATATTTAAGTGGACTACTACTATTGATTCGTTTCTGAGGTTAACAAGGTTAAACAAGCCACGTGAACTCTGTGCAACTTTGAACAACGCAACTGATGACTTATTACAATTCTTAATTAAGATGCACTTAGCAGACTTACCATGGTTTCTTTCTGTCTAGTTTGGATTTCAGCAGCAGAGAAAGGTTCGAAAAGGCTGCCCGAAAAGAACTGAAGCGAATCCCTGCATTGTGGAGATCATCTGCACCGGGAGGTCTATTTCAGGAGACATTAATTAGAGTTTGCTACGCAGTCTTATTACCCTTAATGACAACTGAACGACGGAAAATGAAACATCTGGATGCAATCGAAGTTGGAACCTCTTCCTCGTGGATTCTTCGAATCATTTCAATTCCGCTTGGGATCATCCACTAACTTATACGATCTCTCAGGGTTGAATGATTATTCTCTTATCGATAGAGTTAGCTCTCATAATTGCCATATGCATTCAATACGGAGTCACTAAGAGAAATTATGTTTGTTAGATAGCGACGTAAAACTAACATCGTCTTAAATTCTTCGCATTAGTGCCCAATTCTGTTAAAATGTCAACAAATAGTTGTAGGGGTACATTGCGACGCATATGCTTTTTCAATAAAAATCACAAACAGGATTCAATACAGTTAACTTTTGATAAATTTCTGTCATTATCGCATAACCTTTCTTACGAAAAGTTTCGAGGTAGGTAACAGTGCTGAATCTTGGCTGAGGAAGAAGGAACTCAATGCTCCTGTTACTCCAGTGATTTTTTCCAAACTTGTTGTTCAGCCTGGCAATAATCCAGCAGCCTCAGTCAGTGCAGTAGTATTGTGATTCACAACAAAACTATGGCAGAAGGGAATGTCGTATGCCTCATTTCTTGAAAAGCAATGAGGTAAGCAAGTAATAAATGTTTTTCTCGTTGGTTCTTCAAATTGCATCTTCGGAATAAAATTTTCCAGACTTTCTGTCCCAGCATAAAAGCTTTAAATTCAAATATTCACCCCATCTAACTCCACAAGTGTCTTTTTCTGGAGAAAGTTGCCGTCAGGCTACACCGCATGAGTTTCTTTTCCGTTGATACCCTTGTCCACCGGGAAAACTTACCGGGAAAAGTTTTTCGCAATGCCGGTTAGTAACCATCGCACTGTCATGTTTTTTTCCTGTTGTCGCAGTTGTGTCGGCACCTGTAATATGTAATGCAGACCCAGCCATGAGCCTGTAAACGTAGAAGTTACTGTGCGCGGAAGGGAATACAGTATGATCTCTTCAAATATAACTCCTCATCTGTCAGCAGCAGATTTCCTTCCCTCAGATGGCTTTCACTTCTGGGGAAAACACAGGCAATTTATTTCCCCAGTTGAATGTATTATGTTCACGGTAGCGCAATGTGCATGATATGTACTCCATACAACAGTTTACATAGCCCCTTTTTACTCCTTAAAGTGACATCATAGGCCACAACAAGGGAACGCCCTGAAAATTCCAGTAATCAGCAATGCCATTCCAGGTAGAAATTTCAATGTTTAAACTACGACTTTATTGGAAATAAATGAGAAAATTGCTGGATCTGACAAATTCCAAAGAAGTGAATAAAGGTCCATCAACGGCTTAAGCATATTATATTTTGAAGGCACAATGTCAATGTCTTTAGAGAGTCGTGATTCACCCGAGTTATGCCTCAAAGGCCAAAAGTTACAAGGTACTTAAACTTCCCGCATGGATTTGCCTTGATAATCTCGTTCGAAAACTGTGATACTTCTGTCTGGCCAAACACTGGATTGTTCAAGAGAGACGAGAAGAAGCTTATAGACAAGAGCTTCTGGATGGTGGTTTTCAGCTTCAATATTTACAAGCGCTTCCTGTTTTAGGCATGCCATATTATACAGCTCTGTTCTCAGTCCCTACCCTATGCCCTAGACCCAGAACGCTCTCTGGAGAGTGTAATATATGAAGATACAGAGTCAGACTTATTTACTTGAACAAACAATAAGTACTAAGCCTATGAGGTGACGTCCCTTTCCTGAAAGCTCTGCTGTCATCAGAGTTGCGAGGGAATGATGTCAGCTCGTTAAGTGCGGACCGACGAGCGTGCATACGAAATTATTAATATTATTACGGGTTGTCCTTTGGTCCCGTCCTGCCTGCGTACGTCGAGGCTCCACTTGATGCATACAATATATACAGTCAGAAGTGCCTCTCCCATGGTGAACTCAGTCTGTACATACTTGTGGTGGTGTGGTTATTGTCCGCGTAATCAAAGGATTTGTAGGCCTACGAGAAGAAGAGTGCCACGATTACACATATGACCACTACTGCTACTACTGTATATATTGTATACTCTGCTAACACTGCACGATGATAAATTGTTTTGGAAAGAGGCATCATAATTACTGTGCGGAGCGTGTGGAAATAAGCTGTAAACTTCCTTTTCTGCACCACAGCTTGGGTTGACATTTCTCCCTCTCGGAGCCTGTTTCAATCTGAGAGTTGACCGTGTATTGGGTTCCAATGGTGCTGTCTACCAGTCCATGCTGGGCCTGCCCATGTGTTCCAAATTCTGAGCTTCTACTACCACAATAGATTATCTGTCACTGTTCTGAACCGAAGATGGGTCCTAGTGTATGGAGCCCGGTGGAGGACAGTCGGTGCTACGGGGTGGGTAAGTTGGGAAAAAACAGTTGAAAGGCTAAACTCAAAACAAACCAGTTTGCACCTTTGCTGTGATTCTTGACGGTGACACTCATAATGGTATGAATCATTTCAGCCATCTACCCATTCACGTTCAATCAGACTTCTCGGAAGGGTGACTGTCGCCTGGAGTTAGACTACGGGGAGGCTGTGAAGGTCAAAGGTGAATGTCAAGAATGGTTTTATGTTCAGAAGGCAACCAACAAAGAAGAGGGAATCGTTCCAAAGTCTTATATTTACATACGGGACTGCATTGTGAGCCGAAGCGGGTAGATTTTACTGATTACTAAATATTTATTTCATGTTTCAATGACTTTAGTTTAGTCAGAATTAAGATTTGGGACATTCGTTGACAACTTTATGTAGTGATGAAGTTATCGCAATTCCACGTTGGCCTCCAGTGGTGCAGGAAATCACCTCAGTGCTATTGGACTGGCACATCTTGGTCAAGCAGTATTACACTGTAAGTTTATTTGGCTTTCATCACATTGGATGTAGTATAGTTTGAAAGTGGATGGTTAAGTGGTATTTATAAGATGGCTCTTCAAAGAATTTAACTGAGCTATCTCGTAAAGGACCAGAGACCCGAGTTCTTGATAATTCATGGTTTGATACTGGAGCTCCACGATTTTCGCCGGAAAATAATGTCTGCAAACTACACTGTTGAGGGCCTTCGGGAACTGAAAAAGCAAGTGGCCAGCATAATCGACACTGGAAACAGGTACTTGGTTTGGATGGCAATGAGTATTGATCTTGCAAAAAGAGGGTGTTACAATTCGTCCGGAGAATAATCTGTTGCCTTTACTTTGTATAGTTTGCTCAAACTTGATCTTACTGTGCGCGATGAGAGTGGTCATCCACTGGATTCGAGCGCTACTTCCACACTTGAACTTTTTCGACAACATCAGAGGGCTGCCAGCAGGTTAAAGAAACAAGAGGTGAAGGATATATAACATGAGTCTTCGAGCAGTATTCTAATAGAGCGGCTTTAATTTGAAATGATTTCAAATTCGTGCAGGAAGGAGATAAGAGGAAGAGTTTGACAACCACTCATCATAGTCACTCGCTGCTAGTCACAATAGTAAAAATCTCGTGGCGGTAAGGCCCAGTTTTAAATAGATAAATTTTGAATCGATTTGAAGCTCAGTGAACTATTGTGTCCTTGCAGGGTTGTGGATGAATTCGAAATCCGGGTATTCCTTTATGATGGTATGGAACAGAGACCCTTTAGTGAAAGTGCTCAAATAACTATGAGAGCAAATGAGGGGTCCAATTCTAGACTGCCGATAAAATTTCTATTCACAGTATGCTCTATATTTTGCCAGTTTATTTGAACAATGATCTCACAAGCGGAGAAACCCAAATGTACCCGTAGCACACAATATATACTATCAGGATTAAAGAGGTTAGCCGGGAGCACTACTTATGCCGAACTTTCGTAGGGTCCTAGGTGCGGAAAATCAGCATGAGTTACAAGCCTCTGAAGTTTTAATCATCGAGACCAAAGAGGGGAGTACGTCTTTACTTAAACATCCCATGTTAAATCCAGTAAGGTTTTGAATTTCGAGGAGGCACCCATTAACGGCTATAGTAATTCTTGATGAAAATTTGGAATTTTACTTATGGGCTCTAACTGCGGTGAAATTTTTAGAAAGTGCAAAATCTTGAATTTGTTGACCATCAGCATGCATATTTTCCGCACGCAACAGTACGGGAGGCATTTTTGGCTGTTTTTTTCAAAAATCACTCGAAAGTCAGGACTGGAAAATTCTTATGGGGTTTAACATGTGATATTTTAATGAAGCCCTACTCATTGAAGTCTTTGGTATCGAAGTGATGAAAACTTTGAGGGCTTATAACTAAGCCAAAAAAAATGATTTTCCTAACCTAGAAGTTTGAAATTAGTATGAATGCTTCTAGATGACCTCTTATAACCGCGTAGTGCCCAGTCTGTGCTGTAGGGGAACATGTGGGATCCTCCCCTTGTCAATACGGAAAATAATGTTCAGGATTTATTATTTTCCTCTTCCGTTTCGTAGGATCTCGGACGGAAGGACTTGGGCAAATCCCGTGTATACTTGGTCGCCTACGTCGTGCGGATCGGTGCAATGGAGTACAAAGAGCCAGAACAGCGCAGAGAGAACACTCCATTCTCACAACGGAGGTAATAATAGTTTTATTTTAAGTCCATTCATTCTATTATTGTTACTCACTGAAGTGTGTGTATCAAACTTACCAATGTCAGCAGTAGTCAGCAGATTCGGAGACCTTGGGCTGTTGCAGCAGCGGAAATCACACGGGCGTTCCACGATCCTAATATTCAGCAAGACGATAAAGATGGGCTATTATTCGTCCCTTACGCACCGTAAGTTTATTTTTTCAAATTTTATGAGGTACAGTAAATGAGATTATACGATCTGAATCAATTTTTCATGTACTCTCCAGGTTCAACGAGTACGACTGCATGGAAACTGCTCTGCAAAAACTGACATCCGTGAAGGAAACGGGTAGTAAAGACATTGCCAACAAGATGGGATTTTATTGCTCCTTGCAAATTATAGCCGGAAATCCGACACAAGTAAGATGACCGCTACGCCTGCTATATAAATAAAGTGGCGAGAGTTTCTTCTAAAATCAAATTCACGACTGTACAGATTCGAGAAGAGCATCCACTACTAATCCACGGGGGTTCTGTCATCACAAGAAAAATGGGTTTTCCGGAGGTCATTCTCCCAAACGATGTTCGGAACGATCTGTACATTAATTTGATTAGTGGAGAGTTTCAGCGTGGCTCGAAAAAATCGGATAAGAACGTTGAAGTTACCGTGACGGCACACAATGATCAGGGGAAAATGCTAAAGGTTATCTCCGGTTACGATTTCCTTGAAGAACAAATTTAGTCTCAATTTTGTGTGTATGTTCGTAACCATTTATCGTATTGTCTGATGCTCCAGGGCTTAATTTATGGGGGAAGTGGATCAAGCGCAACTGATCAGTACAAATCTGTCGTGTATTACCACAATGACAAACCCAAGTGGGGAGAAATTTTTAAGATTTCTCTCCCAGTCTCCATAGCAGAATTCACCAGTGCTCACCTTAGATTCACCTTTAAGCACAGGCAAGTTGAGATAAGGCGTAGGTGGTGCAGATGATTACAATGTGGAATGGAATTATTAGGAGTCTGAATTTGAAGTTGAATTGGATTCTGTTACCTTTTCAAAGGTCTTCCAATGAACCGAAAGATCGTTCAGAAAAACCGTTTGCACTGGCATTCGTGCCACTGAGAAACGAGGACGGGACTGCCATTGCCGACGGTCTACATGACCTCATGCTGTACAAAGTAAGCTGAACGAATTTTAAGTTGTGCGGATGGAAATTAGCGATTGAGCAATCATTATTGTTTCCCTATAGGTAGATCCGAAGCATTTTTCAGAAAACGAGGCTATGTATTTGAAGCTAAAGCTACCTCCATGGCGTCAGAAGCCGTGGGAGAGCGGATCAAAACCTCATTGTTTGGGATTTTCGGTGTCCACGAAAGACCAGTTTTTAATTCAAACAACCCTGTGTTCCACAAAATTTACTCAAAACGGTTAAACGGCGTCCTTGATTTGTATAGATGAAAGTACCATTGATATCAAGTAGGGACTTATGCTAATTTTTTTCCTATACAGTTCAACTGTTGGAATTATTGCAATGGAGTACAAAACTGAAAAATGTGGCTGAGAAGAATTTCTCAGACAACCTAATGGTAGAAGTGAGTAGTATTATAATTTTTAAAAAAAATTGAATTATTCATCACCGCGTGTCTTCAGCTCATCACTTCTTGACGGTGAATTACTATTTTAGAAAAATCAGCAGAAACAAATTGAGACCCTTCTGCTTGAACTCAAAGAGGTCCTGCTCAAGGTGACAAAAGTGAGCGGCGACGAGATTGTCAAGTTTCTACCGGATGTATTTGACGCCCTGTTTCTCATCCTGGTCGATCCGATCGAGTCCATACAGTCAGAGCTGAAGTCTGTCAGACAATCTCTCGTTATCCAATCCAGGTTTTTCGAAGATGGAGACTTGCTCATGGAGACATGTGATAGGCCAGTATTTGAATGTCTGGTACGCTATTTTGAGCTTATTCACAGCAACACCACCTGGTTTCCGCATCATATCCACCACTCCCGCCCAAAATCTAATCCTCCCATTGAGTAGTCAAAATTAGACCCCGCACTTAGGCCAACGGTGCAAGTAACCTTGAGTATAAATTTTCTAAACGGTACGAACGCGATGGCGTTTCGCCTTCGAACGACCCAGTGTTTCACTCATTTTCATTTTGAAAGAGAGAAAATTATTTTAAATGCGTTTTTAACGCGATTTTAAATTTCAGATGACAATAAAACAAAAACTAGATGAATTTTGTACCTTCAAATCAAGCTAAAACTTTTACTGCGAATTGCAATTTTGACAAGAAAGTTATGGCTATTATTATCGTATTTACTGTACGGAGCATTCAATATAGTTTATTCTCTACATTTTACATTCAAAGTGAATCCAATCGGTCAAGGCAAAAGATAGCTGAACTCGATTCTCGACGGGGTCAATAATAGTTTTGTACTTTGTACTCCAGCGTGGACTGACTGCGTGTGTGCAGGAGCGAGCAGAGCATTGATTACTCGGTGGGAAGATAATATTTTTCGACGTTTATTTCGTCGAAAATTGGCCGCCGTGAGGCAGAGACCTTATCGGTTCCCTGTGGAAAAGTTAATACATGATCAAAGAAGATCTGTACAAGCTTCATATCCGCTTATTTATTAATTTATTATTTTAATTTTCTATCACGTATAGCATGAAATTGTGCACCCTTTATGTTTACCCCCTCCCCATTTTAGATTTATATCTTTGGACTTATCTTGAACCACAAGTATCAAAATTTCAAGTCAGTATTATCCCTGTATATCGAGGATGGGTTCTTCTCTGCACTGGCGTACAAGTATGATTTGTTTTTAATCGCGTGTAGTACTCGTCGTTCTAATGGCACTATCCTAAACAGAAAATTCACTCGTTCTCATCCTTTTTGTATACAGGAAACTAATACGCCTCATGCAAAACTACATAGACGAGTCAGAGAGCGGCAGTTCGGTGGCTCTCACGCGGGTTCTCGATATCATGAAGAGTATTTCCTACTTTTTCAAGTTTATCGTCCGCTCCTTTCATATTTGCATGAGACTTCGCGATGTGCGGTAAGCCCGCATAATATCAACGTTGTTGTTGTCCTCCACATTTTGTTTGAGTCGGAAGGTTCATAGATGATTTTTGTGCTTTAAAATTTCAGATTGGGCCAAAGCACATCAGGAGCAGAGGAAGAAATAGAGTTTGAGCGGGCAATAGAGGGTCTATTCGGATCTATGAGCAATTTGCTTCGTCGAACTGATGATCGTTTCCTGGCTGCACAAGGTGGCTGTCTCAAACACACTCCAAGCGTCATCACAGACTTGTGCACAGTCTTTCCCCCAAGGAAGCTGAGGTATCCGTGGGAAATAGATATGAATTTGTGACATACTACTGAAGTCGTATACATTTGTAAACTTTATTCTGTAGTGAACTGCTCGTGGAACTCATTGTGGTTGTACCAGTTGGGAAGCTATCGAAGCAGAAGTTAACGACTGTAAAGGATATAGTGGACTCACCACTATTTCTCGAACCCGCCTGCCGAAATATGCTGCTTCCCATCCTGGCCCTGAACATTAAAAATCATCTTCCGGGAAACGATGAAGTCAGCGTTCTGCATTTTCAATTACTCACCATATCTCAAAATATATGCAATATGGTTTATATTGGCAGGATCGACGGCGGAGATCTCAAGAAAGTGCCACGATCAAATCAATCTCCAAGGTTGACAAGGTCCTTGGTCGATTTCCGGACACGTATCCCAAGAAAAAACCCGCAGTCACGGAGGAGGTAAAGTTGTCATTTTGGACTCGTGTGAAAATATGTGGAAACGAATTCACGATTTGGATTACAATGGAATAGACTGAAAAATGTGTGGAGCTCCTCAGCGATGTCATGGATATTTTGCACCGCCGGGATATTGGAACGACAGAACCCGACATTTCCTACCTCATGCAAATACTCCTCAGGCCAATCATCTTCTCTATCGGGACCATTGGGGATAATGATCCCCTTGCAGTAAGTGTTGTGTGGACCAATGGGCTTTCGCCCAGCAGTTAAATAAGATCACTGCAAATGAGTTGGATTTTAAAATTCTTGGCAGGGAGAAATGGTCGCAAACTTGCTTAGCTTTTTCCGAATGATGAACAGTCGACACTACGGGATTCTCATCAGCAGTCTCAAGGGTGATCCCAACCACGTCAATCCGTCTAAAATATTCAAAGAGGAACTTCGCAGTTTTCTAAATGACTTGCTCGTAGTCATGAAAAATTTGTTCTCAAAGCCGTACTTCCCTTTGGACTGGTCCGAAATGATCCTGCTACAGAATAGGTATGCCCTATATAGTAGTTATAACTGTACGACCGCAGGTTTTAACTTTGATTCCCCCCTTTCAGTATCGTCCTCACCACTCTGGACAACTTTTCGGATACGATCAAGCAGGAGTACATTGAGCCATTTGAAGAGGCACCATGGAACAATTTCTTCCAGTGTGCTGTGTCTTTTTTGACCCAACCATCATTGCAGCTGGAAAACTTTTCCTCTAGCAAATGCATTATGATAACGTCCCGCTACGGTGACATGAGAAGAAAGGCCGCGGAGCTCATCCGGGTCATGTGGTTTAGCTTAGGGGAGTCGAAACGAGTTCAGTTTGTTCCACGAATAGCCGGGACGTTCTTGGACATGACGTTAGTACCAGAATTGGAGCTCCGTATTTCCACTGTACCGATTTTCTTCGACATGATGCGTTGCGAGTATGACAGATCCAACTCCATCAAAGCGGTGAGCATCTTCACAAAAGCACGGACACATTGATATTTCCTTGTTTTCCACGTACATCTTTTAGAGTTGTAGTCGTGTCAACGGAGTTTGATTCGGGTATGTACAGGTTGAGGAAGAGCTTATAAAAAGGCTCGTGGAGGCTTTCGAAAACGGGAAGGGTGATGTTGCTTTCCGAGACGTCTTGTATGATACTCTATCTAACATGTGCGAGAACGAAGTGGTGGAAGGCCTTCGAGAATCGGTGGGTAAATAGTTTCAAGGAATAGTTGTGACTTTTGAAAATGTTCACAAAATATACAATTGCCTGTATAGGGTTTGTACATGGTGAGAACGATCTCGAAACTATTGGAACTTCTGCTTGAGTACCGTGAAGTGATCCATGAAGATGATCCCAGCAATCGCATGACCTGCATTGTGAACTTATTGGTATATAATTACACCCTATCAAAGCTTTCATATTGTTTCTTACATTACCCAACATATATGCTGACGGCTTGGAATTTAAAAAGGATTTTAGCAAAGAAATCGACCGGAAGAACTTGTACCTGCGGTACATGTACAAGCTGCACGACCTACATACGGAGTGTTCCAACTTTGCAGAGGCGGCTTTCACACTTAAACTTCATAGTCGTCAGCTACTTTGGACGGAGGATGACATCCCATCCTTCCTGCGATCACAGAAGCACGCACATGCTCAGACCCAGTACGAGCTCAAAGAGGCATTATACAACGATACGATCTCGTACTTATGTCGCTCTAAGGTATGCATGAATTTCCTTGGAACGACTGATTGTTTGTAAAATTGAAGTTTTCTAACACTATATTACTGTGGTACATGTCAGATGTGGGAGTGTGCACTAGAAATTTGTGATGAGCTGAAGCAACAGTATGGAGAGGAAAGTTACAACTACTCCCAACTTCCAGACTTGCTCCGTAAAATGGCCACGCTGTATGAGGAGATTATGAAGAAAAACCGCTTGAGTCCCTCGTACTTCCGCGTGGCTTTCTACGGCAGAGGATTTCCATCGTTTTTACAAGACAAGGTACAGTGGACGGAATGAATGGTTTCCTTGGGCAGAGTAGATGGGGTAGCTGTGATTAATACATTTACACTTTGACCTCCTAGTCGTACGTGTACAGAGGGCGGGAATCTGAAAGACTTGGAGAATTTCAAGCCAGAATGCTTGAACGATATCCACGTGCGGAGCTTCTCCGCTTCCTGACAGCTCCATCCGATGACATAAAGAACTCAAATAAGCAGTGTAAGTAATGTTCTTTTTCCCAGTTAATCTTAGGTACATTCACACAAAAATCCTATTCGTAAGATTAGTTTTACAGATCTGTGACGTGAAGCCGCTCATGGGAAGTTCAAATAGCAAGCGGATGAGCGCCATGAAAAATGCAGATGAATGTGTTCGATTGTACTACAAGAGTAATGAGATTGACAAGTAAGACCGCGTGGAACTCCGGAGTTCGTATTCGTACTGGTGTCGTCGTTTGTCCAATATTTTGACTGTTGTGGCGCTTTTCACAGGTTCACATACTCTCGAGCTTACTTCCGTGAACCGAGGGACCAGGACAACGAATTTGGCTCCCGTTGGCTTGAACGGTATACCCTTTGGACATCTCAGTGCTTTCCAGGAATTATGAGTTGGTTCCCTGTAGTGCGTGAAAGTGTAGAACAGGTAAGATTCATACAATTACAAATCTCTATAGATTTACGACCATTGTGGGCAGTATTGCATAAATTGTATCCGCAAGCAAAAGTTCGATTTTGTAATTATTACTGATTATGAATGTGCATTACCAGGTTAGACCGATTGTACATGCAATAGAAGAGTTGGAGAAGGCGAACCAAGACGTGAGGGAACTAATAATCAGCAATTGTGTCTCACCATCCGAAAACGTGGGTCCGTTGTCGATGAAACTAAACGGGATTTTGGATGCAGCAGTCATGGGAGGGATTACAAATTATGAAAAGGTTAGGAAGGCTTCGAGCAATCGTTCTGGATCAACTGGAATTTTTTTCTCTCACAATTTATGCTTGGTTTTGTAGGCCTTCATGACGGATGCTTACTTGGAGAAGAATCCACAGGATGAGAAGTACGTCGAGGCTCTGAAACGGTGCATCTGCTTACAAGTTCCCATTCTGCAACAAGGACTGGCGGTAATGTGGGGTTATGACTCTCAAGTGTCAAGTGTGGTAGAAATGCCTAACTAAATATTTCTCTGTGCAGATTCATGGCTCCAAGACTTCACATACGGAGTTAATGCTTTTGCACAGAAAACTTGAGGAATGTTTTAAGGAATTCGTTCGTCACGTTGAGGAGAAATATCTAATAGACACTTCGGTTTGTTCTTGACAATGTCCTCACTATTTTCAGTTTCCAAATAATCGTGTAGTGTAAACTAGAACAACTAATGAATGTTTGCATGTAGAATTTGACAGATGAAGTTTTAATGAGGGAACTGGAACGGGCGCTCAAGAAGCAGGACATTAGAGCGAAGAAACAGGGCACGGTCCCTGCGAGGGAAACTGGACGAAGCGAGTAAGGGCACATAAAACATTTAGCAAATTACCTACCCTTCTGTACTATTTGATTTGTTAAATTGACTATAAAATGCTGCACACGTGAAGTATATCTGCGTGCTTACAGCCATTGCCGTGCCAGTTAGGGGGGCAGGTGGTACAACTTAGAAATTATAGAGGATTGATTGGCTTGAATTTATCGTGCTGGGTCATTCACTTGCGTAACCTGTAGGACTGTATATACTTACTCAAAGTTCTTAATGGCAGGCACTGTAATGTCGGTATTATGAGGAGCACTTCAGTTGCGATGGGGAGGGGCGTGGGGTCCTTTTCGTCCACTGTAAGCTTGTATTCCGGGGGACAAAAGTAAGTCTGGACAGATTTATACTTTGCATATAAAAATTATGATGGTGATAATAGCTCACGCTGATCACTCCTTCCGTGCATCAAGGATGAGTGGGGCAAAATCCATGGCTTCCATTTCAAGGCAGGACGGATTCCGGCGGTCCACACAGAGTTCCCTTGCCGAAGTAAATGAATTTATGGTAAATGTTACATCATCATCTACACTTCCTAGAAACGGACTTTTTCATTCAATAAGCCACGGCGGAAACGCAACTGGAGTTAGCTCCGACGTAGGCATGACGAATTTACGAAACCGAGAAACCTGGGCACCCCCAGCCTTCGCGTCCCACCCTCAGATTCCTCTGACACAGACAGTGAGAGAATGGAGCGATAAACTTTTGATTGCCGCCTAACTGCGTTGCTGACGATCGTTATTTTTCTTGCAGCTCACAACGCAGCGTCCTTTGCGATCACAAGCGGAACAACGAAAGAGCCAAACTTGGTTGAATAACGGTGACAATCGAAGTTCGGGCATATCTGTTTCCTCTCTTCCAAACAATATTTCTGAAACTTCCAGCCGCAGTAGCTGCACCACATTAAATGACACTGAGGATGATGCAGCCGCTCCACCTTTGCCACCCAAGCAGCAGAAGGTTCGCAAACGGTTATTTCTGTTCAATCGTAGTCAGTTCTAACCTCTGAATGTCCAAGCAATTTGTTCATGAGTTTTTTTTAATTTTAATTCTTGTAGGTGGAGAAACGGCCTCCTACGCCACCTCCGAAGAAACCGCCTTTAAAACAGCAGAACCACTTTGATGTGAATTAGACAATATGTGGCTTTAATGCATTCCAATATTTCTTATATAGTGCCTTACGTCACCTCATACGAGTTACCTGAATGAGCCAAAAGTGAGAATATTGTTATACACTGTCCGTCACGTGGTTTTACCCTTTTGCTTGGATGATTACGATGACAATGCAAGTGCCATGATGATTACTTATAGTAGTCTTTAATTCTTATTGCCAGTCGTTCCTAAACAGTCACATATGTTAACACTTTATATAGTCATTAGTTGGATCAGCAATCATCACGTATTATGTAACACACTTTGTAATTATGCAGAACAGTATAACTTCTATCACATGCGTGCCTTAAATATTTTACTCGGTGCTTTCGCTCATATGATCGAATAATGATTTCCCTACACAGTAAAGTGCTATATATTATTGCTATATCCCATGTCCGTTTTTTTGTGACTAACTTTTTTTCGAGCCTGCAACTTCGCCATTAGAGATTATCTAAAATGCTATAGACATCTCAGCATTCGTAATATGTCAGATTTTCCCTACTTGTCTCTTCTATGGTAAGCCTTTCATCCAACTCTTTTAACACAGTCCACACAGCCGGTGGGATTACTGACATGATGGGAAGCGCAATTGGTCATCACTTTGTACTGAGCTTTATACATAGAAAACGGGTCGAGGAGGATACCAAGAACATAAAATCCGTTCAGTTTATTTACGGAAATACAAAATCACGTGGGACTTAACACCAAAATCACAGAACTGAATACTTAAAGCTTACTTGCTGCATGCTCTCTTTTCCCCGCAGCTAAAATCTGCTTCAGCAGTAACCCATCAAATCAAGTAGTGGGACTACCAATGGTACAGGTCCATAGAAAACCCACAGTCCTACGACTGTACGACTGTAAATGCGGGAGATTTAAACTTCATACGTCCACGCCGCCGTCTCGGTCTCGCTATGGCTATGAGGCATCAGGGTAAGCGTATGGTCGCGGGAGCACACGTATATAAACTGCAACCTGCAACCTGCAACCAGAATTATAGGAGTTGAGGGTTGAGGTCTGTGGAGCTTAAGAACCTACTTTTGCGAATGGCGTCTATACGATTTAGTGCTTTGGACTGCGACGAGCATCGTAGACCGTGGGTGAGGTCTCAGTGAGGATGAGGAATTCAGTTCAGCTCTGTACTACTCGTGACACAGTCATGCTGGTCAATGAAGTTACACTGTAAATTGGAGCTGCGGAACGGTTGCTGATAGAAGGTAAAAAGATTTGGAAATTTGTATCCCAACTTGTTTGATTTACCAGCTAGTGCACTTTAAATTAAGGTGCACGCACGAGTCCAGAGGAAAAATGAACTAGGCAGGGGACAGTTCATTGTCCTTCGGAAATTACTTCAGTAATACAGGCAATGATGAAATTGTTCAAATTAGCTAGTCCTGGTAGCTGGTGCTGCATTTCCAGTTTCACGCCTGCAAACAGGGAGTCACGGCATACACGTTGTATGTTTTCCACTCCCGGGAAGGTCTGAGTCAAGGGTCTTAAACACCCTAGCGGGGTGTCCTTGCAATTGGGGAGTAGGGCACAAGAAATTGGCACGGTTTGCCGCGCTTCCGATGCTTTTCTATGCCGGGGATGCAGTATGAGTTTTTTCGGGAACTCTTACAGCGGATGGCGATGAGAGGTGTTGGAATTGGGAATACCCTACGACCAGCCAAGTAAGTTTAATTTGCGGGGTGGGAATCGTCTTTTAGACCGTTTCCATAACTCAATTCAGACTATGTTGAGACTGGATGCCTCATCTCTACTTGGCATGAGCACTGATTTGATCTGAGCCTTTTTCTATCAAATTCTCACCGACACACCATATGGGTGATGATAGTGTTCTATATGCTAAAGTATTGTTGATTTAAGGTAACATTATCCACTGAGGCGATTGCAACATGGAGCCAGAAGTTTGTCAGTCGATACGAAAGCTCATTGGGAAACTAAGCACGAGCGGTGACAAAACTGTAAATGCTAAAGGAATTAAGGATTTGATATTTTATGCGGGGTAAGTTAGAAAATATTTTTCGTTCAACATGGTGATCGTCACATGTTATTTTGGGATGAAAATGTTAATCGTTTCCTGTAATTTGACACCGAACTAATAATATCCAGTTTTTGAAGAGATGGAGAAAGGGAACTTATGCTCTGATTGTACTTTATCCCTGTAGGAAATCTGAAGCTTATCTCAAGTTCACCCACGAAAGTCTACTCAAGCAGCTGAGGAAGAAACATGCTCAAATCCGACTCGGAACATTTTTGATAATCAACGAATTTTTTAAGTACTGACCGCATTTGTCTGAATCTGTGATACCTTTGCCTGTGATATAATAAATGAAGGAGGATTTGAAGTACAAAAATAACCTTATCCGAAGGCTTTTTTAAGAAGGTCTCACTGACTGGATAAATTAGGGGCCTTAAGTACAACTTGCCCTGTGTGGTCAACTGCAGTGGTAGTGTGAACAGCAGTAACCCTTAATAGGCGCGAAGAATTAATTTGCGAATAGAAACAGTAGCAATTGTACAATAAAAAACTCTGGTTATTCAGTTGGAGTAGCGGACTAATAAGAGATATGGAATTGATAATTGGGAGGAACTCATGTATTTCATTCAACAATAGCTATTGCCCGAAGGGCGAGTAGGTCCTAAAACAGTCACATGACAGTTATCATGAAATTACTTGAATATATTTGTATCGATGTGGGGGGGGGGGTGGCGGCGTAGTAGTATTTAATTTGTCTATTCATCAGCAATCTATCCGCCAAGGGGTCCGCAAATCTAATTGATACGGAAGGTTTCCGAATATGTCCGCCGTAGTCGTTCAGAACTGTACATTCATCAATAAGCAAGTCATTCTAAATAGCACCGTCATTTTACCTGAGAATTACTTTTGTTTATTATAGGAAATCCGCATTTTACAGAGAATTGTTGCTGGACGAGTTCCGCACTGTTCTAGAATTGACAATTGGAGATGAAAAGCAGTCATTACCCCCGCCACCAGATGATGCTGAAGAACTGAAGAAGTTTTGTTTTTCCGCACTCCGGTCTTGGAATGAGAAGTTTGGGAAATCGCATCATCGCATTCCGATAGCGTTAAACTACGTGAAAAGCGTTCTCCGAGTCAGTATTTCTTGCTTACTTTGCGGATCTGATCAAGATTCGATTAAATGAGACTTGATGTTCTTGCAGGTAGACGTGCGTAACGCAGATCCTGTTGAAGAGCAGCTACATGCTGAACAAAATATCAGCGGAGGATGTCCGAGCACATCACATGGACGAGAAAAAGTTCTGAGCGAAGGAGCAGAACTTGAAAGTGATGTTCGGGAATTCCTCACCGAGATGAGGAGTTGTTTTAATTTAGTAGTATGTCGGCCGGAGGAGTTCTTAGGTGAAACAAGTGACAACGGTACTACTAGCAGAGGAGACGAAGATGTTGATTTGCGGGAGCACGGCCTTAGTGCACAAACGATCATCACGATCGAGTTCAATCCCAGTAAAGCTGCTAGTATTGAAATAGACGAGGACAATGAAGTGGTTATCGAGAACTTGAAAGGATTATACCGACGGGGTAAAAATCGACTATTGCCCGCAACTAAGCAATGGATTCGAGCGGCTTCTAAATATGGTAGGCACCTCTTAAATGCTAAGGGTTACAATCTAAATAGTTCCGATCAAGAAGTCCTGCCTGTCATTCTGTTCTTTCATTAACATTTACAGGTAGCTCCGACCAAATGACGAAAGTTTTGGAGTTGAAAATGACTCTGGAGGCCGAAATTAGTAGGTACGAGATGCTGGACATAGAGGACGTTTGTAAATTAAGTGAAAGTACACTTCAAGCTGGATCGTCCAGTGATGAAGACGACGACAGTGATCTCGAAGAAGTGCCAGAAAAGGAAGGTTACGAAGATGTGGCTGTTGCGCCGCCAGTAATACCTGCGACACTGAACCAGTGCATTGGAAGCCGTGACGCTAATCGGGACCAAGTGCCAGGCACAAGTAAAGCATCCACTCACTTGAGGATGGGTATTCCTCAGAGCGTGAACGAAGTCAACGTAATTAAGCTTTTTTTCTCATTTGTAAATCCTTCCCTTTGAGCCATTATTACAGCTTTAGCCGATAGGGTACGTATAATATATTACATTATTTATAGTGTACGTAATACCATTGCAGGATCCGACCTATGGGCTTAAAAAGGAACAGTTAGAAAAAATCGTGTCTGAGGAAAAGAAAATAGAAAGGGCGCGAACGAGAACGTCTGAAATGTCGGACAGGAAGTCGAAGTTGCTCGCGGTCGCTCCTAAACTGCCGTTTGACGTTGATCTCTACCACTGGGAAGATTCCGATGTGAAAACTCAGAAGATAGTCATGTAAGAGGTTATAGCAGATGTTTTGTCTAAAATGTGTGCATTTCTTTTTATTACAACCCTGAAGAAATCTATTCATATCCAATGTATTGTTTCAGAGCCGACAACGGACTGCATAGATTCTGGCAGCCGTTGGATCGTGAGGGAGAGGAGGTTGAGAATCCTTCAGGTGCAGCGGCAATACGCACACGAACCATTGAGTTCACGGGACAATTTGAGCCTGTTCGGTGGGAGTGTAGAGCCCCGCTACCATCCGGAAAACTGTGTCCCCGACGGGATAGAATACGGGTAAGTAATATCTGATGGGCTGCGTCCAACAAATAATATATAGGAAAGCTAATTTATTGCGTGATTTTCCTCCAGTGTCCATTCCATGGTAAAATTGTCGGTCGGGATGAGGAAGGAAATCCTACTAATCCCGATGACATCGCACGTCTAGCAAAGGAGAAGGAGGAGGAGGATAAGAATAAGGTCCCTGAGTGGCAAGACCCAAAATTACTCAGGGAGTTAAAGGTAGGGTAAATTTGTGTTCTGAAAGTTAAAGTGACGCTGCTCCACCTGAATGACTCAATCTGTGTGTTTGATCCCAGGAAAAAATTGGCATAGATTTAACGATTCGGCCAGCGAAGAGAGGAGGGAAAACTTTCGCAGAGAGGTACCCGAAGCTAGCGGATATCAGCAAAAGCAAGGAGACACCGCGGAGTAGATTAGAAAAGAAAATTTTTAGCAAGTAAGTATCACAGAGCTGAATTCACACATGAACATGTCGAGGGTGCTCATGTGTATTTTTTTAACAATTTAGGCGTGCTGTGAAGAGGGTTGCGGAAGTTATGGATAATATGAGTAAGAAACGAGGCCGGGACAAATTTGGAGACCAGTTCAACTATACTGTAGACTGAGGAAGCTTTCCTTTTAATGTTAGCTTACTCCTAGGCCGATTGCAAACATAGACATTGTAGAAATCTCTTTTGCTATGATAATAATTTATGCAATTATTCACGTTTTTAAAGCTTTAACGGGCCTAGTGAACGTGATTTACTGCTTAAATTTGCAGTTTTGGTCATCACAGTAATGTACCTTGAGCATTGATACTTCTTCTGTAATTAAGTGAAAGTTTTACATGTTAATTCATGATTTTGATATTTAATTTACTTTCCGATTATTCCCAGCCTTCATATCGAATTTATTCGATTATTACAAAACATTCTTTAGAGATACAAAATTATTGTATCGACCACTTGTAACATATATGTTTCTTGAGATATATATGTTTAAGGCTTGCTCAAAGCTGCTGAACCAAACGATGCAACTTGCCTCATGTCCGACCATACGACACCCGACACCCACCCCCTTTTAGCTCAGGTCTGCAAAATAGTCTGATCGAAGCAGAAATTACATGGATTGCAAAGAAATCCCCATTAAATGTAGAACTTCACAGTCTGGTGAGAACTGACGCTGATACAGCCTTCGAGCCACAATAAACAAGCATCATAGTTACTAACAGTCGCAACATGCGACGAAATTTGAGGAATATTAACAAGTTCACTAATATCAACATATAGCGAGCTAAGAACGATATAGATGGATGAACTGAAACTATGAACGTTAATTCTACCACGAGAACATCTTGTAAGAGTGAAATCATGCAGGTTGTAACAATCGCATAAATTCTCGTAATATAACAAAAACAGCAACACATAACTTGTTGAACACGGCCAGTTACATGTAAATTGACTGTAACTTCGATTAAATATGACCGTTGACGCTCCCTAAAGAATCACATTTTTTGACTGGAATTCGACGAGTGTGAACGACGCGAGTCTCCTCTATGTTGTTTTTTGGCCAAGTAAGATTCCCATCGGCGGTGATTTAATGATGACAGATCATCCAACTTGGCAATTTTTCGCAAGTACTCGGACAGGCGAACAAGTTCGCGGTCCGTGGTGCGATTTAAGTGTGCAGACCTAAATGGTCGGATGCGCAATCCGTTTTGTGGATTCATGATAAAGTTTCTCCGCAGGTCATCGATCATGATGGTGTTTTTAGGAGAGTACTGAGGAAATTTGCCCCAAATCACTCCTAAAGGTTTTACCTAAACAAAAGTATCAATAAAATTAAATTGGTAAAACAAGATAGGGCGCTATAAATCACTTTGTTACCCACCTCGATCACCCCATATTTTTGCGAATGAACAGAAATCATAGCCAAGTAGTCTAAGTAAAATGAGATCTTGTACATCGGATGAGAACTGACGCCCAACAACTTCATTTTCTCCTCGACCCACTTCATACTTGTAGCAGACCATATCACAATATCGTAGTCCTGAAACAGATTACGAACAATTTAAATTTCCGTGCGGAATAAAATGTATCACGTGTAATCCTTACCCTGTAAGCAGAAATCAAAAACTCGTGCAAAAACGGTCGCATCAATTCCAATGCAGATTCGGCGGTTGACCGGTGATCAAATAGTGTATAATCAATGTCGAGGACCAGAAGCTTCTTATCAGATCGCGGAGGATGAAAGACATTGACATTATATTCTTTTATCCTTCGTTGAACTTTGTTCAAATGAACCTCCCGATTCTCGAGAGGTTCGTCGTCTTCATCGGGGATGTCTAAATCATTGTTAACGTCAGGCCGATCTTCAGGTGGTATATCAACACTTTCAATTTCCTTCTCCAGGGATCCCATCATCATTATTTTTTGTTTCGGTCTTAAATTCAAGTAGGATAACAGCGTGTCGTCCGCAGCTTGTCTCCCTGCAAAATAACAAATATATTAAACCAACCTCTTCATGCTCCTTGTTCACCTTGAAAAGTTCTAAATAAAACCACCTTTATAGGTCAAATTTAATAATTTCTGGCGCGCAGGCTGTACCCCTGTCTTTCCCATTATTGCAGCTTTCAAATCCTTTACAGTTTTCAGGGTGGACACATCATCAATATCGTATTCTTTTCCCGACCATTTAATAGTCACTGGCAATTCCCTGTGAGTTTTGCATGGTTCAGTGGTATCGTTTCGGTTTTCATTCCCACTGCATGAAGCGGCACAATCCCCACTTGCACCACAATCACTTGAGTTAGAGAGATCTACCATTTCAGAAGACATTTCCAGTTTTACACAGCACGGCACTACAAAAAACTGAGATTGGAAAGAGAGTTTTAGATTTCAATTTCAGTTCATCTGTTTCACTATCATGAAAATCCCCAAATCAATGCTTACGAAGATTTTCAGGTTCGGTCATGACGCTTAATTCTGAGCGCATACCCCTTGCTCCAACAACAGCCCGCAATTGAATTCCATTGCTTTGTAACTCCATATGAGGCCTGAAAAGCTCTCCTCAACCCACAGCTGCTATGGCACTTCACTGATTCACTCACCGCATACACCACAACAGCACAGAGACGGACAATGGGTTGTGAAAAACTACTGAAAAACAAAAACAAGCGCTCAACTACGAGAGCTTCGACGAAAAGGCCAATGAACACCAAGGAAATCATACGTTTGGTATCACAGGCATAATCACGTATGATTCGTCTTTGACGGGGGAATTACATTTTCTGGGTGTAGGAGTCAACTATATTCGTATTTTACAACTGTAACTTAAGTAGTAGTCGTAATGGTAAGTGTTTCTTGTTTAAATTTTGCTATAGCTGCCAAATGTACTAGTTCAAGCAAAGTACTTTTCAGAATTATGTGTATCTGAACTTCTCTAAAAAATCCGAGACGTCCCAATGCCCCTGCTTCTGCGGGGTAAAGTTTAATGCTCGTTTTTCAAGAAATGCAATGGTATCATCACATGCCACAATGTGACCGTGGTTTGCGACGCTGATACATCGATGTTATTAGATAGTCATTCTCTCTCAAATCCATAGCAAAAAATTTTGCTGTTCATGAGTGAGAACAAGATGTGAGCATGGCATGATGATGAGTGAACACGGTATTTTGACACAAAAGTCCCTGATCACAAATGGTACGAGTACCTAATCGAAATTTAAAGATGTATTACAGCTCAATTTTAGGAGCTTATACCGCATAAATTGCATTGAGCCCTTACAAAGTTGGAACCCTAGGTCATAATCACAAGAAAATATAACCGTGTAAATCTGAACACTTCACGCACAAAGATTCCTCTTACAGCATTAGCACAATACTTCCACCCCGAGGGTGTATCCTTTGATACTCGCAAGAAACCGGTGTGTAAGAGGTGCCTCACCGCCCACCTCACCCGATGTAGGTAGCCACAAGCCGTAAGCGTAGTGTACATTGACGCGAATTTCCACGCGCTTCGCAATACGCGATACGCGATTCCTTTCTCTGTAAACTTATCGGTTTGGCTACTACAATATTCTCAAAATGCGCCCTAAGTATATTTTCGTCCCACTAAAGAGTCTAAAAGATTCCGTCCCGTCATAGGGATTAGGAAGGATCTCGCGATTTTAAGTTTAAACGAGTTGGAATG
>WJFA01000220.1:0-52006 GCA_009870155.1 Pseudobourletiella spinata | reverse complement strand
GCTCTAACCCAAATAGTTCAGCTATAGGGATAGTTCCAAAATTTTGCCCATATATGACTTGGGCGGTGAAAAAACAAAAACGGCGGTCATGGGTTCGACCCTAACTCTAAATAGTTTTTTCACTCACTTCTAGGCGCACACCTCCCACTTATGAACTCATCCGAGACGCACACTATCCACACACACAGAAAAAACCGCAAACCTTCAAAAATGCGTCCGGAACCATGTCTTTAAGGCGAAAAGCAGGGGGGCAGACAGACGCACATCGATAGAAACCATACCCATGTTATCTAAACCTGCATACTGCAGGTTAATAAGTTCGTGGGCAGACCTTACCGGTGGTGTCAGGAATACTAAAAGTACTACTTGAACTGTGTTGTTCAGCTTTAGCTCGAAATGAAAATACATACTTCTGTGCTTCGGTCCGGAGTCTGGATTGTGTAAGCCGGTTGATCTAATAGGTGACGCAAGCTGAGGCCACCAATTCCTCGGCGACGCGTCATCAACAGCGTACAAAAGCGCCTGTTCACATAGCATTGGATTACAAATGGCACAATTAAATCCATAACTTTGGCTGCAGTTACGAAGAATTTACAGTAATCAATGTGAGAAATTAAAGGCGTTGAAATGTTTTATCCCCTGTTAAAATTACGAGGATCGTTCGAAAATTAGAGGTGAAAGTGCTTCCCATTAGACTTCATCATAGAAAGTTCAACACCAATTTTATGTGAACTACCCTTGAAATTTTAAGTGGGGGAAAACAATTAGGATTATACGATATTCTGATGTTGTGGAATGTTCTAGAAGCCCCCTGGCGTTTTAATAGAAGGGACCAGGGTCTTCAAAAGAAGAGTTGGACTTTGAGATCTGACCAGAGTTGACGTATGGCCAAGTTGTGCTGGGGAATTTATTTGAATTAAATGGAATCGCTGGTGCGATTGCTTGTCTGAGAAAATAAATATCGAGACAAAAGCTCGGGAAACAAGTTAACTAATAGTTCAGTTGATCACATCCTTTCAAGTCATTTTTATACACTTTTCGAAATAATTACGGTGGCCATCTAGACCTGGTAGGTCAGATAGGCAGTAACACAGTGTAAGAACACTGAGCAAGTGAAGGATCTCCATGTGTTTTCCACACACAATGTGACATGGATAGTTAGAAAATTCGATTTAAAAGTGCTGCTCGTAAAACCGTATGCAGTCTGCAAGCTGGACAAGACTGACGTTTTGATGCCTTCTAAACTGAGGTTAAAGTTGATAGTTGATGGAATCACTCGTACTCGTAATGCAATGCTATGTATATGAGCATACGACTTTCGCCCGGGTTATCATATGCTGGAGATGATGCGTTGACTCTACCCGCTCGACCCGTTTCTATAGCGGGTTTCCTGACCTATTACATCATCCGCCTTGGGAGCTTAAGCTACCTTAACCTTACCGAATCCGGATTATGAAACATGCCCAAATAAATGAAATATAGGAACCTCTATAACTTTATCAAAGTGAATTCTACTCCGCATATGGTTATTAGTTAGACCACATGATTATTGCACAGCGTTCAAGGCTTTGCCATTGCCTCCAGTTAAGACATTCTACAGAATCTAAATAATATTCAGAATCAAATATCTCCAAAACAAATGATGGTTGTTGCATTCTTTCTCCGCTGAAGGGGCAACTATTCGTTCCCGTGAATAATACCTGCGAATAGCAACTACTGGAAGGAGCGAAGACGCTTCGTACAATCACAAATACCATCCACTATTAGTGCTTCACCACTGACGAAAAGCATTGACTTGTTATATTTATTTCCTGAAAACTGGTAAAACGGTAACAATAAATGTGTATTCTTAAGGATAATTGTGAATATTGCCATTTAGACGACGTGAGACGTTGGAGTAATAACAACGTACTGTTGACACATGTTTAAAGTGGCACGGACTAACTCTGAATCACCACAGACTCTGCTTTATCAAGTTGTGCACTGATCACGCCATATTGAATTGCTGAAATGAGTATCATATTCAATTACTCTCGAATGTAAAAGTTTTTGACATGGACGATAACAGACAAAACAAAAAATTTGTAAATGTATGAAAATTCAGGATAAACCAGCACCTTCTGGCCCAATAGCTTCAGGTACTCAAGGTGCCGGAAAATTACAAAATTGGAAGTAAGTAATACTTGATATCTACGTCTTCGGTACTGTTTAGATTAATTTAACAAGTAACCAAGACATTCTTTTCGGCATCTTATATACAGATTTTTAGTTTAAATTGATTCTAAAGGTACTCTACAAAATTCATCATCACTTTCATCGTTAATGTCTTGTTATGATCATGATGAAAATAACAAGACGCTACCGCGACTTGACTATTTCGCACGTCAGCACGAGCAGCACAGAAAACAGCAGGAAGGATACCAAAATTTGTACAAGTGTAAGTTAAGTGTCGCGTAAATAGTACTTAATCGTTGATGTAATCACCTCGTTGCTTCAACAACCAAAATTTTGAATTTCCCTTCTACTGTACCTCTGAACTGAATCTTGCACTAACCGTGAAAGGTAAGGTATGCCGAGCCCACGCGAAGATCGATGAGTTTCTTTAATCAATAATACTTCGGATTAGGTTTCACATAGGTTTCCTTTTAAACCGACCTACCTATATCTGTGAATCGAAGCCAAACCCTGGGCTTCTATCACACTACGAATATGCCGAACGGTCTACACGGTATTTCTACCGTACTAGAAGTTGTCTTACAGCGTCATGTAGCTCTTAAATTACAACTTCCGTTAGTCTTATAAGTTCAAATAGAATGTTGAGTTTTTATTCGTAACTATATCTTTCAAGGTTGTTGTCGTGCTTGTGGTGATAACGTAGTGTTGAAAAATAAACGTTCAAAATCCAAATGCATCAGTACGAGACGCTCCAAATACTGCTCTCCAGCAACGCTAGAAGTCAGGGTATTAATTTCATGTTTTGTACTCAGATAAACATGAATACGTTTTCATTCCCCTGGCCTTTCTCAGTCGGGCTCGTTGTTATCATGTTGTTCATTTTACTCGCGTTTTTTTCCCATCATCTTTCACTCCATTGTTTTCAGGCTTTGTGTCTGCCCAGTGAAGCTGTTCCAGCCTGCCGATGAGTATTCTCTCGGATATTAATGCTCCCATGAGCCACAAAGGAGCATATTCGAGAGTGATAACGCCGCCAATGTTGTAACTAAATTCCCTGCAAAATATCAATAAATGGCTCAGCCCCTGCTATTCACTAGAACTATGAATACGGTCTTTCTCATAATACCTATCCAATGATTTGAATAATGTATTCACATTCATTACAAACTTACGAGTAGTCCCAGGGGCACGCATTTAAATATGTCAGGATTGTTCCGGACGTAAATTCCCAGGCATAGGTCATCAGAACATACATTGTACCTCGAATCCATATAGGAACTTTTTTCCGGCGTAGATAAAAGCTCAGCTTCTCCATAGCTAATCCATATGAGCCAAATATACCCAGCGACCAAATACTGGAACATCCTAATGAGGAAAAAAACAAATGCAATCAAATTTTGGATAAAAAACGGCAATCACGAATTCCTTAAGTAACTAAACAGGCCATAGTCTCCCAGGTTAGTACCTAAGACTTCTACAATTTAAGCTCAAGAAATATCTAGAGTTTTAATTATGAAAACTAAATGAAAGGTATTCAAACTGTCCGAATTAATGCTCAAAAATTCAAATTTACCTGCCAGTTTCCAGTCCCGGCTGAGAACGAAGTCAAAAACGGCAGTGAAGGTAACTTCGATGAAGTAACCGTGAAGTCCATAAATGTACAGTCTAAGCCATATAGACAAATTATGAGGTCGAGAAAACGGTCTTGCGCTCACATTGTTATTTCCATTCGACGAAGTCTTCTTCAAGCTCGGGGACGATGAACTGGAAGTGCCCTGGCCCATGGTTTTCTGTCTGGCGGTTCGACTGCTTACTTTTGTGATTTCAACCTCCGAAAATATCACTGAGCTGATGCTGGTGTAGACGGTATACGAAAATTCTTATACCTTCAAAGTTGATATCCGGAAAATTGATCCAACATCAGTTTGTCTGCAAACAAATTACGAAACAATCTTATAGTTACATGATCCACCATAAAAATATTTCAAAACACAGAAATACACACGAAACCTTTACCGATACGCATGTTCATCAAGGAGTTCTTACTTTCAGGGTGCCGGTAATCGGGCATTACTCACTCTAGGGTAACAGATGATGGAATACCCTTATCTTGCAGTGGATGGTTCTACATTTTCCTCGTACTAAAGCGTCCAAAACACTTTTTTGTGGAAATTTTCAATCAGTTTTCGACTCTTCCTCGAGTCGAAAAATCCACTCCGTCTCACAGAAATGTTCTGGCTCACAGAAAATCCATGCCTTCGTTTTATCCTTAGCCAGCCTGCCTCAGCTAAGATATTTGGTTCCATGATGTAAAAATGATCTACCACGATTTTACTTCGGAAATTGCATTCAGTCAAGGCAAAAACAGGAGCCCTCCCTTAGTTTCAAATGTCGAGAAGTGACACGAATGTACACTGTGAACTGTGAACCTCCTACAGTTATTGTTATGCTGGTACTACAAACCAGACTGGCCATAATAAAGACAATAATAAAACTTCGGGCAACTCTCCACCTCTGGACAAATTCACTGGTAAACATTGGCCAAAAACGCTTATAAACAAAACAGCTAGACCCCTAACTTCCACCTATAATAATTTCCGGGTAAGTCAGGATGATAAAAGAACTTGAACACTTTCCCTGCTCCTATCTTATCTCTCAGGATGTACTCCGGATGAACGAACACAAAGTTGTGATCAAATTGACTTCACATCTTCCCACGCTCAGTTTCATCCAGAAGCTCGTGGGCAGTGTTGTGAAGTAAGGCAGCTGATTGCTAGTCCGTCACATGTTAAGGCGAGCGTAAACGATTAAACTGTTCTGTACGAAGGCACAGGATGCTCTTTCTATCCCCATAGTTTACTTTTGTAGCCATAATGTAAAACTTTATCCGTTTGGTTACACAACGAATCTCTTATTCCACTAATAGTGTCATTCCCATTAGGAGCAAAACTGTGGCATGAATAACCTTATCAAAATCGCTATTGCTAGCCTCTCACAATCACCGTACGACTTTTACTGATCAACTGATGTGTTTTTCAGCAAGTGAAAGTAGCACTGCTCTTCTAACGCTCGCCTGCAACATATACCCCGATGCCGTCATCCGTCATTCCCCCGTAAATATGCTATATGTACTGCTGTCATTTCCAGCCGAAAACTGTATACAGTATCCGCACAGACGAAACCACTCCGCCTTCTATGTTGTGTACCACCCTTGGAATTCTATACATGAGCCTCACCTGTCACTCCTTCGCAAATACATACAATGGAATATCCTGAAAAGGTGGAATATGATAGTTGCTTCGAATCTACACTATAAGACAACTCCAAAGTCTCTACATAGTTTGAAACTCCTAGAACAAAGTCCACATAATAACCTTCTACAATGTGAGGTATCTGAACGGGAAACTCACTCACCTTTCCCACGGAACGTCCTGAGTATGATGCCCCACTGCCATCAACTGTATGTTCAGTTTCGTCAAAGGTCTCCTCGTCAGTTCCCGCGGGACAATGTCAGTCCTGTAAGGAAACACAGCGAAGATCCGCTAATCGCGAACAGACATCCTACAACTACACTCTGGCGTATAGAGTCTCCTTCCACCACCTCCTCGGTTACCCCGACAGCTCTTTATGCTTGTTCCCCTTCCTCGTATTATTATTATTTTTATTATTATTTTATTATTGTAGAACTTGTTTATGCTCTCGCGTACTCAGATGATAGCTGGGCATGGGTAAGAGGGGGAAATAATCTGGCGAGTGGAGTTGAATGAGAAGAATGGAAGACGCGGGCTATGAGAGGCTGTGGAAATTTTTCAACTCAAAGGTGGAAAGTGTTTGTCAGCATGTGAGATATTCTTACTTGTAATAATCTCCACTGTCTCTGTTTGTTTTCCTTTTGCCAGTCGCCGTCAGCGCGTTCACAAGCCTCACTTATTTCCCTATATATTGGCCGTGCCAAAAACTAGCTTCACGGAATTTGCTACACACGGGACTGACGAACACAGTACAGTACAGTCGAGTACGGAAAAGCCGAATAAGAACGTTGGCTGGGAGCTAACTGGGAAGGGAAGGAGCCACTGGCATGTGTGTGTGCTAAGTCCGCTGGGAAGGAGACTGTTGTGAGGGGGAAGAAGTCGTTTGGTCTTACAAGACTTTTTATATGCCCGCCGCACTACTACTGTATAAATGAAAGTACAAATGCGGGTTTGATATACGTGAAGCGATTGCGCCCCACCAACTTTCACGTCAAAATTTCTTCCGTGTCCATCTCTCTCCCTCTCTCACTCACTCTGTGTCTATCCATCCCTTGCGTATACACTCCTCTCACTGAACTGGCCGTGGCAGCAGCATTGCGAAGGTAGGACTGACTATCTCACACATCTTGTACACACAGGCACTTTTCCCTCTCCCTCTCTCACAGGAAGACTCTTGGACGGGAAAGGAATGGGAAGATTGGCGGAAGTACGAGTGAAAGACATCCATGTCCTCCGTGGCGCGGGGAAAGGTAAATAATATATGATGCAAGTACAAGGAGAAAATACAAATTCTCACCTATCATTTACTTCCACACGATTCCCCTCGCAACATAACAGTTCCACGAGGGCCCACCAAAGTCGTATTTATTCCTGTCATGATGAATCCACCAGGAATGGAAACAAAGGTGTGGAATCCATTCAAATTCTGACCTGCTTGCATGGATAGGGAAGTTATTGAAGTCGGAATAGGCAAAGGAAATTGTGTCCCACGGCAGTCCATCCCATAATATTATAAGAATAGATAAGGGGACTCTCTGATTATGCTCATGAAATTCTATTAACCACGCAAAGGTGGTTGTAGACCGCATCAACCCACGGTATGTATTCGTTCATTGCTGTAAAATAAATGCGACAGAGCGGTGGAAGTCGTCCGCTGAGTATAATATTCCGAGTTAAATTTACCCCAGCAGCGCCTGGTTGTTGTACTAACTCTATGTCCCGTGAATTTAACTTCTGTAAATGAAATACCATAGGCAAGGAGCATTTGACCTGGCTCGTGTGTAGGTGTTCTATCCCATGTCGTGTGCTACACTACTTGCTTAATTCCACACGATGTGCGTGAATGAAAATCTATGTGGTAAACCATGACGGTGCATTTAATATGAAGACTGATTTTCCCCGGGTTGCGCTCTGAGGAGCAGAATATAAGACGCCCTGACTTCTGAACGTGCATTAATGGGAGTGGTACGTTTAGGTCTATCATTCGGATCGGCGACTGTGGTGGTGGAAGAGGGGCCTGAGGACTCGTGGGCTTAAAATTTTCATTTTCCGACTGTTTGAGACGCTGCTGTTGGAAGCGGGTTATAGACAATTTTCAGCAGGGGCGCACCTGTTTGCTTCAATGATTGACTGCCAGTAATATCATTTCGGCCGTCAAACCTTGTACAGTCTGAGAACACTTCATTATGAATGCTGCCACTGCAAGTCAATCAATGTGCTAAACCTACCACTCCATCAGATCCGCAAATCCGGCCTTGCATCCTCCGAATTGACTCACGCTTTCAGCGCACAGGGAAGTGACTGACTGACTGATTGAGTTTGAGGACAAGAACTATTGTCACAGTCGTGGTAGTCGTCCGAGTCTATAGTCTAGTCAGCTTGGAGCAAGGAACAAACACAGCTGTTGTACACGCTACAGAATTGATTTTTCAGTCCAACAATAATAAATCACACTAAAAGCGAGACTGCCGGGGGTAAGAACAGCTCGGTTGGTCGGCTCAATATTAATACGACACTGCATGAGCACACACTTGCACGTTCACATCCATATACGCTCACACACATGCACTCATGTACACATGCACATACATTTACATCCAGACACGTACACATGCACATACTACATTCACATACACACTTACAATGCACTTACCATACACTTGCATGCATAGACACACGTAAACATGTAGGAGCGTAGCGGCTACAGTGATTCCAATTCCAGTACCTCCTTTTCGGGACCTAACTAAATGGGGAAACGTCATGAAACGCTGCTCAAGAGTATGAAATCAATTATGCACTGAATGATTTATAAATGATGAGTAGTGGGTACGGTGCAGAGATTTCCACTGCGAACGCCCATTAGGAGCTAACCGAGTCTCCGAGCCGAGGATGGACCATGCGTGCAATGCTATTATTTTAGACAAAACCTGGGTTTAATGCCGTCCATTAAGGGTTGTTTGCCCAGTTGGAGCCAACGTTGCGGACTGGACGAGGAAACCCGGGAATTGCTCTCTGACTGAGAGCAAGTATATGCAGTTTCTATTACTTCCACTACTGCTGCAACACGGGTACTCCGACGGACTGCCCACGTATGAATAACTTTATATGCACTCCTAACGACCGATTTTTCACGTGGTATCATTGCCCACTAAAGTTTCGTCTCCCCTTCCAATCTCCATCGGTTGAGGCCGTGGTGATTTACAGACTTTTATCACACTCTCTCTCAACAACCCGCCGAAGAGGTTCTTGCCCTCAGTACGCATGGAGCATTGAGTAGGTGAAGTGAAGTTGAAATTATTTGCAGAGTTGATTTTTTTCCTTCACAGTCAAGGGCCACAAAGTGTGACTCTACTGTCCTTCATGAAGCTATGTTCATACTTTTTTCGAAACTTGAAGTTTAACACAGACGGCCACATCATGTCCTATTACATTTTGGAGCAAATGGGAGCAACTGCCTTGAGTTCAAATGGGATCAAATCTTTCGTCCATCAGTTCTCCTTCCGCTCCTTTTTGTACGAGACCGATTGAGGATTGCCTAGAATCCCAGAGTTTATTTATGCAAGTGATTTCCCATGCGATCCATTGATATGGATACGGTCCTCACGCAAGATTATAGGTTCCATGTGAAGGTCCACGTACGGTATGTTAGCATTAACTTAATACGGGTTTGGCTATGCAGACGAATGGGTTGTTACACAAGAGCGCGCTCGTTTGCAGGCCTTCAATTTCGTTGAGAAATGAGTTTAACTCAACGTATAAGCTGTGATCATGATGATTTTCTCATTCCTTTTACTCTGCAGCTCCGTTCCGTTCATTTTCTTTGGAGCCTGGCTCATCCAGAAGTCTCTACGTTCGTATAGGCCGTGCTTATAAATGCCTACTTGTCCTGTCATCACTACAACCTTACGACAAGGGCGTGATGTAGCGCCCTGCGAAGATGGCCTAAAATAAACAAATTTTCAAACACTTGGAGCGCGCATGTTTAGTAATGCGCTATTGCCGATATGGAAGAAATATGCAGTGTGACTTTCGCACCGTTTAATCACTTCAAGTCCCCCTTTCAATGACAGAATCATTGCTTAAATCACCAAAGAACTTTAACTTACTGTAGTAGAATGTCTGCTAGATTTGTGGACATACACTAGTTTAATTACGTCATGTAGTACTGCCACCTGTACACACTGAAAGACCCACTCAAAGTTGATGCCACACTAAAAGCCTTCTGTAACTGCAAAGACTAGCATTTTAAATGACCATCAAGTGTAAGAAGCTTCAAACCGTTGAGAGTTCTTTCAGCTCTACTCTTTCAGACACACATGGTTCGAGAATTGCTGTGCTAAAAACGTTCGTGGATGCCATACGAAGGCTATATGGTGTCACAAGACATTTCTCCCGTCAACAGCGCCCCACTCGTCGAACATACCACAGCCGTACTGCTGCGACATCAGCATAATCATAGGCTTTTAACTCATTTAGCCAACTTAGCTCGCAGCAGTGAAAACTGTAACCCTCACACGCTATGCAGGAGCTAAAAGTCCATTTAATTGCGAAAGGTATCGAGCCGAATAAAATCCAACGGAAGTTTCAAATGAAAATAATTCTGAACACGTGTACCGTTAAGAATATTAAGTGAACATCCCTGATTTCCAGGAATTTCTCCACTGATTTACGAATGCTAGACACGCTACAAGCTCCCGAATAAGTTAAGCCATGCAAATGTTGTAGATTACAGTGCGCCGAAACTTTGACCTTAGCGAACTCCGGCCAGACTCCAGAGCAAAGCTGATTATGCTCGATTAGAGCTCTAAAGCCAGTGGATTTACGGCCATGCGGACATGACTCAGTGCCACTTGCAGAATTTAAGCACTACTCCTTCAGTTACTAACATACGTGGTCGTAATCGCTCACAAGAAGTTTGATGACGGCCCACCGTGACAGCCACAGCTCAAATTTAATGTTTCGAAGGCGGGCAGCAATGTTTTTAATCATCACATAAAGTCATAAGCTCTACACCCGAATCGATTCTAGTCCATGCGACCCATGGACGGGATCAAATAGGGTTCTATACGTGTAATTAAATTGCGAGCTCTCCAGATAGCATGAAATAACAAACTACCTACAACTCATGTTCTTTTCATAGGGTCTCCGGATACTTCCCAAATGAAACACTTTTCAAACGGGCCCTAAGGACGTTACAATAGATTGCATCTTTCTGCACACTTGACTGACATTTGTTCGAGGAAGACAGTTGAGTAGGTAATCTCTTGATTAGGCTTCCTAGTGATGAATATGCTGGGACATAAGTACACAACGCAGGGTGACTATATAGTATAGAATATTGTCATGGGCTCTTCTCTGCAAATGTTGGCTCCAATGTCAACTGCAACGTCCTTGGCAACGTTTTTTCCCCACCCAACATCACAAAGTTTGAAGTGATTCCAAGAAAATAACGCATATGCTATCTCAGGTTCACTGACTCAACATATGACAATGGTGAGAGTCTGACTGGGCCAATGACGTTCCTTCTCCGACATCTTCTTCCTATAATAGAGTCAGCTTCATGAAGAGACCTTCAAAAGAAGCTTACATAATAACGGCTGCCCCGCACGTTGCTGTACACTTGCGACAATTCTGTGAATACTTGGTACATTTATTGTTATGAAATAATTGTGTGTGTAACAGTATATAACAATAATATTTCAGCTGGATAACTCTATATGCATTTGACGACAAATGTATGTACAAACAAGAAGGGTTGTTACACTCCCAGCAGTAGTATTTAGAGTAGTTTAATTACAATAATAATAATAATAATAGTAATGCTTTGTTCTTATTACTATATTCCTACCTGGACTGCATATCTGTCGTCGTCATCTCCAAATTCCTCACACATACATACAAAACTAACGTACATTTAAAGTCTATCTGCTTGTATCTATATATATATATATATAGATCTCCTCCTCATCATCATCATGAATGAGTGCAGCATTAGTTGAATTCATAATTGGACATACGTTAACACCTTGGGACAAGATAATGAACATTAAACTGCTACAAAGCATGTAACACACTCATCATATTACATGGCTGAATTAATACACTGGTGACTGCGTCTGACCTTTCGGACGACACACAACCCCATCGGTGGTTACTAAAGAAACAATGCCAGAGAAGTACAGTTTTATTATGACCAACAAGTTAGTATATGTAGCAACAGCGAAACTGTACGAGCACCTCCGGAACTCAGAGAACCGACAGTAACAAGGTCAAGCAAACTCAGGGTCAACCCTACAGATGAACACAGCAACAACTATTATACATACAGTAATCACACACCCTCACGGTGGGTCATCCCCCGCAAGTTGTCTCCCCAAGTGGCAGCACCGCCCGAGCTTACCGGAACCCTCCAACTTGACGAATCACAATTGACACAGGCAATTGATTCACTCTGCCTCTCTCTCACTTAACCCACCAGCCTGGGTAAGGGCTGGGTGAAGCACGGGCAGGGGGAGCAATATAGTCCTTACCACACACGTACTCAACTCATACAGTCCTCAGCATGCATATCATTTATTCAAACTTTAATAACCTTCAGGATATGCCCCACCGCACCTACAGCTCCGCATGTTTCCAAGTCTTCAGCCTCCATCTCGTCATTTACCTCCGACCGATCAACTTATAACTCTTGAACACATCCAGTTTGTGGAACCTTTCATCCTATACATACGCTCATGAATGTATGCATACATATAGTTATAAACAATTGGATCAGATGAAACGGTGGTGGTGAGTACAGCGAACATTCGATGTAAACCGACATTTACCCTTCATTTACAAGGTGGACAACATCCCCCCACACTGATCCTATACGTCAGTAGTTACATGCTGTCAAAATCCAGTTCACGAGACTGTCCCCTATAGCACTGCTTCCAATGAAAAGGAAACTGAATTCGAATACTTTGAATTTTATCAACTGGAATGACTACTGTTACCCACTACTTCTACCATTATTAGTTATAATTATTAGTACTAGTATTAATAAAACCTACAGAGGTTTTACAAAAGATACAATGTAGGGATGAAAACTTAAACAAGAATTGTGAAGCACTAGGAGCTGACGAAGACCCTTTTAGGAACAACCTTCAGCAGATGATTGATTGATTCAAGTCAGACCATACATACTGAGAAGTAATGTTAAGCGCCCACATGGTTATTATTATTATTATTATTATAATTATTATTGTTGAGCTGGAAGTAATTTCAATTCATTTGAGGACCTACATTTATACACAATTGACAAAACAGGTAATAAAAGAATGGTTCTTCCGGAGCTCACTAAAAATGCTGAATGTAAAGTGGTTTGGAAACAAAAAAACAGGGCTACACATTTTTCTGATGAGCTCGGTAAAAACTTTTTTTTGGTAGGAACATCCTTGGATAATGACAACAAAATTTAAGCTTCAAACTCCGATTTCGCAAGATGAGTAAATCTAATTACACATTTCACATAGCACTCACATCCACCAGGAGATACATCAGGGGTGATGGTGCAGTAGTAGTAGTACTATTATAACTGAACTAAAATCAACATCCCAGCTAAGAACGTGCAGTATAAATGCTTTCATCGATACATCTCCTCGAAAAATTTCATCACCAGCAGCGCAAGTTAGATTAGTCACCAATAATCCACGAGACTTAAAGAATTCGTTCAGATATTTCCCTGCAGTCAGACGCACGCTAGGCTAGACAAAATTGCAAACTGCAAAAAAATTATGATTTGAGATCATTCTTCCGGATACTACTACAAGCTATTGCTCCCATATCAACTGCTGTGTAACAAATTAAAAAAAACAAACGAACGAACGAACAAAAACATTTAGTCAACAGACCGCTGCTGAGGTTGCACTGTGAACGTGTCGGGGGAGATATAATCCTGTACTGCTACTACTATAGAACAAATAAAATTAGGAAATGGAGGCAATATGTGCTTACATAATATGGATTCTTCAAGGATTTTCGTGATGTCATCAAAAAAAGTAAATTTCTACCCGACCGGTTTTACATCGTTTTTAAATGTCCTCTGTGTGTGTGCTTAATCCATTTGACTCAATTTAACGCTTGCTGCATGCGCAATAGGATCAACACATCGGCCGTGTAGTAATCGTGGCAAATTCCAACCATGATGTTCCTCCTTTAGTAGTAAATGATAAACCTGATGTATGTATACGATAGTTACAACTATGTATGCATATATATACCGTAAGTGTAAATCGTATCGATGCATCACGTTTGACAACAATTACATACATGTATGTATATATGTATTTATACGTACTCCTATGCAGTCGTATTTAGATTTATATATATGTATCTATGCATGTATGTATATATATATATATAAATATTTTCGTACGCATATTTAGTCTTAAAATTAAACATACAGCTACAGTAGATAACAATGTGGAATTCAATTTAGGACTATATCTTTGTCTTCGTGCCTCATCGTCAGTAGTATTATTTACAAGAGCTGAGCACACCAGTGCCTTCAGAGCTGTACGTCAAAGTGTGAGTACAAAAACGTACACGGCTTCATTTCGTTTATCATCACCATCTCATCATACAGTAATCATAGTAACTAATATGTAATGGATATGATGTACACAGTTGCTCATTAACGATTTTCTACCACTGCTCTGGCTTCTGTAGTTACACAAACTTTACACGCCCATATATCAATAATTGTGTTTTTGACCTTTTCTGTCACCAATTATAATTGTTTTGTAAATATATCGTATGCAAGAATACTTACTACAAATTTTCATAAACTTTTGTTGCACGTACGCGTATATATACTCACAAATAAAATAATCACAAAATAATCGTAACATCCGTGTTGTAGAACCTAATGTCCTGCAAGTCTCTGTTGTGTAACTTGGAGCTTCGTAGTGGTAATGATAATAATAACACTGTATAATAATCAGTTAGCATGACCAATTAAAAAGCGCTGGCACGATGTCATTACAATGTACAGAATACTTTCTCAGTATTGCATTTGCGGCGTTTGGATTCCCCCGCAGATTTTAAAGCGACGATGAACAATTTTTAAAGTTAAGAACTTTTACTCAGAACCTGTCAGAATTTCAAAATTAAAAATAATTACTATTTCCAGAAAACTCATCTATCAAAATCAATTACAATGACCAAGTGAGATGCAATAACAATAATGATAATAATAAAAATCTCGCCAGGATGAGCAAGGTTGAAAAATGTTCAGCGGCACAACAATAACTCATACGGACGTCACAGTAACATAGAGAAGGCCAGTTCATTTGACATTATTAGGTGGTCACAGCCATTATTGCTGCTCAGCGAAAAAAATGCGGTGAATACATATCTGGTAGGAGATATAAGTTATACTTTTCTAATCTTCCTAATAATAGTAGGCATACTGAATAAAATCTTGACGTAAACTTTCTGTCTGATACATGTATACATCGGAACTGAAACTAAAACAGTGAAATAATCTACACAGAAGAACTCTCGGCTCCTCTTGACACTGTTTCACCATCATTGTAAAAAAAGAACACTAACTGAATATATATGTATATGTAAACGACGCACGCCGCCGCTTCTTCTCGGATCGTACTAAAACGACTCTATTACGCTCTAATGGATCGTACCACATGGAAAACCTGCGTTATTAATTGTATCATCTCTCTCTCTCTCTGTCTAACCCTACGCAAGATAGATAAATGAGCTCAATCACACATGTGTTGTGTACACAGTTACGAACAACAAACGAAACCAAGACTACCACTACTACTCACCCAGGAATTAACTGAGTTAAAGTGTAGAGACATTAATTTCCGGAGAAAATTTAGTAAAATTACGTGAAACAATTTTACTGAAAACGATACAACGAAATCGTCTATTATGTGAATAAATTCAAACAGTTCAGGGTAACTGTTATTACATACATGGTACAACCGTGTGCATGCACCGCTCGCTATTAAATGGATATATATACATGTATATATATATGACTACATTCTACAACAACGCTTGGCTATTATGTAAATTTCTTCTCAAAGATCCACGACGACTACTTTAGAATTAAAAAAACAAGACGCGAAGTATATATATATACCTTATAACTGTTGACGTACTCATGTGTTGGCTTGCATACGATTTGGATGGAAACTGGCGAGGAAAACTGAAGACACGGTCTTCAATCCAAGCTGACTTCATCGTGCCCAGCCATCCCCGTCAGTATCTTGCTTTATTGATGGAGTCATTGACATATTTGATGGAGGATCCCCCTCGGAATCACCTTCGTCACTCCCGTAGTCATCTAGCTGTGGCTTAGTCTCTAACATATTCAAACTCCCTCCCTGGAGATTTTGAAGAAGATTCTATATAGGAAAAAAATCATCCTCCATCATCAGTGAAACCTGTCGTCCCCGTGCGAGCAAATAAGAAGAGACGGAGTTACGGCGGACTCACCATTGCGAAAGCCTGAGAATCTTGAAGAGGCATTCCTGACGTCGATGGTGATATAGAAAGTCGTGGCTTCTTCGGTGTAATAGCAGTAGAAAGATAGGCTCCTAGAGTTTTCTCGTGAATGTTTAATCTTTTCGCCGCATCTGATAGCGTGATTTGACCGGCTCGTAGTAAATTCAACACTTGGTAGTAATTAAAATTCGTATCCTGAGTATGAGGCATCTTTAGGTATCCGTGTAACTAAAATGAAAAACATCAAAATGTACACACATACTCCGTTAGAGCTAATTACTTGCAAGTTTGCAAGGAAACCGTGGTTTCCAGAAGATTGGCAAAACACTGATACACTCACCTCTCTGTACCTAGAGTACAATGTAGAATAGGAAACTCCAAGGATTTCGGCGGCAGCTTTCATTTCCATTTTCTTGGACCTAATGGCATTCATGATTTTTTTTGTGGTTGGTTCTTCCCAAAATTGTGGTCTCGATCCTCCCCTAGAAGGTAAATCGAACAATTTCATAAAACGTCAATAATGGCCCTCGCATCCTTGCACTTTGGATTGATGTTAATAACGTGAATGCCCGAATCCGTCTTTATATTATACCAAAAACTTGGATTTCTTTTCCGTTTGGTTCGATTAAAGTTCGTTTAAAAATAACCATTACAAATTAACATTTGTGCAGAAATGTGGCAGTTAAAATTACGAATCTCACGTACACAGCCGACCGATACATAGTCACGTATTTACCGCTTATACTACGGAAAACAATTATTAATACAAAGTAATTAAATCTGACTTTTCATAACGGAAAACATTAGACGCATGAATAATTTACTTTATAGTGCCAACAAGGAACTCCTGGAATTATTTGTCTGCTTACTTTTCAATATAGTCGGTCATTTTGACGATATTCTGAAGATCTTCTTCTGTTACTTCATCATCTTCCCCTACATCTGCCGTCTCGTCATCCTCGACGTCTTCTTGCTCAATTTCAGCCGCCTGCCCTGTCATCATCATCTTCCGACGATTCTTCTTACTTCCTCGTTGGGGAAAGGCAAAATGTGACTCCAATAAATTTCCGATAGAGAATTCGTCCAAAGAATGTCCTGAAGTGTCAGGCATCAGTTGAGCCCCACCTTACAAAATTATTCAATTGTTAATGATATTATAATATTATCAATTTTTACAAAACATGCTCACAAGTAAATGGAACATGGAAAAAAACTTACAGTAACACTATAACTTTAAAAAATATAAAACTGATTTGGCTCTTGTGGTTTATATGTACAGATTTATGTTTCGATAGGGTTGACAAACTACAACTCCCATGCACACAACCTGCTATTACTTCATTTTGCACGTTTTACTACCAACACCTGTATCACGACAGACTCGGTGAAAATACGTGCACAAGGACCGAAGAAAAATAAAAAAAATCAAGTAAGACCATTCAAAATTTCCAAAACTGACAACTAGAAATCTTCATGATAACGAGAAGCAGTTACCGAGAGTGGTTTCTACGGCCATCGGAGGTCTTCCGCGTTTTCTTTTTGGCGGAGATTCCTGAAGTGAGGAACCTCCATCCGACGTTCCGTCCATGCAAACACTGGGTGGGGAGGGAGGCGCTGAATCTTCTCCGCCAGTGTCACCTGCCCCCATATAATCGTTAGATTCATTATTTGAATTACCCGAAGCTCCGGTGGAATTGGCTCCGCCACCTCCCTGAATGTCTGCTAATCCTTTGACTTGCAAACTTTCAGCGGCTTTTAACAAGGACGCCAGCTGATCCTGTAAATAATAGAACAAATCACTTGAGAAAACTCTCTCAAAACTGCTTAGCGTTTAAGCCAGCTCGTTGGACCCAATGCACCAAAGTTACGTTGAATAATTCACCATAAATTACCTAATTAATTAGTTCATCAACATTGCACAACTTCAAAAGCCACTTACTTATGAAAGAATGACGACTACCATGACAACTGGTAATAACTAATACACTTACGTGTGCAACGTTGATTTCCCCTTGGTACATAAACTCTATTATGGCTTGTATGTCCGCAAATTTCATGTCTTTTAAGATCACCAACGTTGAGTTCTGCTGGGGATACTCACAAAATACTTGCTCAAAGTATTTGGAACAGGCGGATAAAACCATCTGTAAAGACACAGATAGAATAAAATTATTCACACATCTCTCAAGATCTGACTGAACTTCTTACTCCCCGCCCGGACACATTCACAATCCATCCCCACGTGCTAAACAAATACCATGAATGGCATAGAATAATAGTAACATAAACAGGAGGACATATCGATACAATCAGAACATGAACCCAATACTACCAATTACCGCACTCTGCCCTCCCACACAAGACAACAATGAACAATAGCGTTTATTTAGTTCTATCAACTCCCGTTGTTCACCCTAATAAAATTTCTTAGTCTCAACACATACAAACACACACTTCAGTCACCTCATTCTCTGGCATAACTCACCACATACAAGTTAATCTCACTACAAAAACGAATACGAGAACCCCAGAGTTCATCTATCCCAAGATTTCCCTCGTGTTTCACCATTAACAGCGATAACAACCCCACCACAACTCCTCCGTCAGCAGAAAGGAACGCTAGAAAAATAAATAGTTACTTCTAGAAGTGATCCCAAAACCCAATGAAACAATCTAGAACAAAATCTTCCAATAGAACTAAGAGCCCTCCTCAAGATTTCTGCTACGAAAACGCAAAATACCTCTCAATAGATACCAACCCCACGACCTAACCTACCATCCACCTCAACTACAAACAAATAACATCCATCACCATCCACAACAATACATCCTCAGACGTAAAAATTCGGAATTCAAGTCAAAACTTTTTTCTTTAACCCTTCAATTACTAAGACTACAACCGCAAATGCGGCTATTCATACTACACCGCAGTGCAAATCATTTTCCTCATCAAAGGCCCTACACATTTAGAACCTTCACAGAGTAAAAGGCGTACATGAAATGGTAAATGTTATACAGCCCGAATCAAACCCATAACAATGACGGGAAGTCGGATGAAATTGAAATGAAAGACCCGGGATACCTTATGGCATTTAATTGTTTTCCCTTCACAGGCTACCAAAACGTCCGTGAAACTCTCGTTGAGGAGCAACTGGGAAAACATATGTAGAAGATTGTTACCATGGTATTTCCACTTTAAACAATACCCGTGACTACCCCGAGTTGCCATGGTTGACCACTAAGTTCACAGTCAATACACTTTTCGAAATTCCTGTACACTCGCCGTGGACAAAGTTATGCGAAAAATTGAGAAAATAAAATGGCGTCTCTGACTTTTTGTGAAATCAACACAAAAAGTCTTCTGCGGGAAATTTGTTTTCAAAATTTGAACTTTTCACTGCCGGCTCGCCACTACTCCAGTTTCAAACCGTCAATTCCCACACGTTCCATCCAGGCCCCAATCCCCACTCTGGAATGACCGCCGTGTGTCACAACGTTCACCAAATACCCGGGACACCCGTCAATGTCCACACGTGCTCATTATACCTCCGTTGACCTGTCTTCGTCGCGGCTGAAAGTTCGAAAGAAACCTTTGCATAGGTTAAGCTCCTCGGTTTTTCTCCTTTATGCATCCTTGGCTCAGTAATTGTACTCACGAGTCGAGTCCACATTTACTGCTACGGGCTCGACTCCATCTAGTCAAGAATGTCTGCGTCCATCTTGCCTTTCTCCCCATAATGAGTCTCAATCCCTCCACGCCTCAACCCTATACGCCTCATACCAGGCGTGCATACGGCGTGTGTCCCAAACAGAGTGTGGAAGGGAACGAGCATATAGACAGGCACTACATGGAGTAGTGGTTGAAATTATAAATTTATCAAATAGTTACAAAATTTACAGATAGATGATTCGTAGTTTCTCAGACGTGTGTATAGCGTCATTTCGAAATTTTTTCCCCTCCTTCTGCTTCTGCTCAAATTCAAGCCCCAGCCCCAATCATTTTATTCACTTTTCCTTCTACTGTAATACATGAAGGCTGTCAGTGGTGGTGGCGGGTGACGTTGACGACGCTACACTTCTACTATTGTGACCGCCGTTGGATTCCTCATGTGGCAGACAGTCGTATTGTGTGTATACATGTATTCTTGGAATTCCGGTTTTTTTACTCTGAAGGAAAAATTGGGATAATAAACAGAACCTGCTCTCATGGCCGTTACGGTTTGTGAGGTGACTGTATAAAATGGTGCGATTTTTACTTGTGTACCCTGCGTGTCTTATATGCCCTGCATGAGACGAAATGAATAATAAAAGCAAGTGAATTTTTCTAAAAAAATTTTGAAGGGATTTTTTTCTAAGACTATATCAGGGGATTTACACCCCGCTTTTTTGTCTGGCGAATTATGACTAACTTTGCATAGTATAATGAATGGGCAAAGTTGTGCTCCTTAGTGGATGGAGGAAGATCAGAGGTGTGAACAAAAACATCGTATGTGGGGGAAAACATTTGAAATTCTGTTGAATTTATTAAGAAACAAACGGTAACAAGTATATAACGATTGGCTTATTTTAAGAATGGTCATTTAGTAGATTTGTTCATAGAAAAAATAAGCTGGACGTGATTGTAATGACGAAACGTGAACGAATAAAAACTGACTGAGCTTATTTAACCCAATCTTCCGAAGAAGCCGGCAACGGAATCCATGAGACCATTCATAAACTGTGAGAACTGTGGAGTTCGTTTGGAATACGAGACTGATGAGGATGACTGGATCGGGGATGAGGGTTTGTATGGTCCCTGGGATGGTCCAGTAGGTCTGGGTCGGTAATTTGCAACCATCGGACTCCTCGTGGAGGGGTGGTGGACGAACATATTTGGAATTAATGTTTTTCCTACTCGCAATGGAGTGAAGGGGTATTTTCCCGGGTAGGTGGATGGTATGGCATTGGATGGAGCTAGTGGTGGGGAGAAACTGTTTGAAGGTCCCAAGGGTACCCAGTTGATGGGTGGAGATCTGTTGGGATAGTTATTATTGTTATTATTATTAATATTGTGATGAACGGGGAAATTGGGAGGTGGATAGTTCGGTATCGGCTTGTTATACATCATGGGACCGGGACCGGGGTAGTACTCCGTTGAATGTGGAATGGAATTTGCGTGAGATGTACTGGCCAGTTCAAGTCCTTTGACTTTCTCAATGCTAATGAGGTTCCCATGGGGTGGATATGGATAATTCTTGTTGGGGCGCGGAAGTGTATTAGTTAATGTGGAATAGTAGCCTGGGGATGGGTCGATATACTTGTCCCTGCCGACGTTGGACAGATTTTTGACGGAATATGACGGGATTTTTGAAACTGGGATAGCCCTCGTTTTCGTCTCATTCCGCTCTTTGTGCTGGAAACTTTTCCCGGGTTTCATAGGATGAATCGTGCGGAAGCTGTAGCCGAAACTGACAGGAGGCACGGCGGCGGCTTCCAGCGTGGACTTACTTGGGGCAAAATTTGGTGCGTAGGCCATGGTTTTATCATCCTGGGAATAGGGGTAATGTCGTTGGCGCGGGGAGAAAAAAAGTTTCATTTCCGGTGGGGCTGACAGCTGTGGCATTGGTGCTGTCATGGCAAAATTAGGCTTCTGAGGGCGAGAATATTCGTCTTGATTCGACGGTTTAAATCTTCGTTTTGGAACCTTCCTCCGATGATTCTGTGGGATGGAATCGTCCGTGTCAATGGATACTGAGGATGGTGCTGAGGGGGATTGAACTGCTGGTATGAATTGTTCTGGTGCCGAAGTAGTTGTGGTGGTGGTAGTAGTAGTGGTAATAGTAGGTGGTCCTGCAGCAAACTTACTGTCTGCATGACTGTAAGCTCCTTGGTAATTGTGGTTTTCGTGACGGTGAGGTCGCCCATGCTGACCTAGTTGACTTCTCTGATGCTTGCCATACTTTTGAAAATTTTTGTGACTCTCCGAGTCCTTGTGGGACTGGTGATGTCCCTTCTCATAACCATTTTTCGTTCCATGCTCATCCTTGACCTTATGGCCATCCGTGTGCTCCCGATGTACGCCCTGTGCAGCAGTGAACACAAATTTCATTCCGTTATGCTGAAACAAGATAAGAATAAATTACGGGAAAATGGTTAGTTCTACATATAGTTACTTGCAGCCCAATACACTGCATAATACACAAAGTTCCCACCAAAATCCCAAGTAAAAGTTAAATAATTGTCATTGTCAGTATCCAAATTTGCAAAAAGGTGTTCGCGTTAGTCTACTGTACTGAGCCAACGGTATAGCTATAGAATGAAACACTTGATCGGACTATGCCAACCCAAGCGACGGTTACCTATATGTACGAACAGGCAGCCAACGAAGGGGAGAAAACATGAAGAGAAATCAAGCAACTCTTCGTAAATTATACGAAACTACATGAGGAATTCAGCGTAGTTCCAAAGAAAATCATCCAACCAAGAGCAACCAGACCTGAGTAATCGACCATTGAAATTCTTGACCACATGTTATACATGTCTGCAGCGCTTGGTAAAAGTGATCTGCATAAATGTAGTGCGTATCCCCTAGAAAACAAGTCTCCCCAAAATAGCTGCATACAGTGTGCAGACTCCAATGTAATGTGCGTTGCAACTCCCTTTACGACCATTGTGCCTTGAGTCGAGCATGGGAACATTTCATGTCGGCATTTGATTTCACTCCATAGTAGTATCCGCGAATACTCACTTTGTGAAGAGTGACTATATTAGCTTTCAAGGGTTACGTCTGTATCTTTCCCACGCACTCAAGATCCTACAAGTAATGGCAACACGCACTGATGACGATACTGTACAAACACTCATCATTAATTACGTGGTAACAGCTGTTGAACAAACATGAGGTGGTAACTTATTGGACCATTTCTCTCTGATCCTATCTCAGGAATGGCAATTAGTTCACGTCCAAGTACAAACTTAGAGGATCGATAACAACGGTGGAGTTGCTATATGAGCAAGTTTTTCTACACACTTTCCATATCATTTGACCTCTGTTCGACATGCCTATTAAATATCCAGCGTTGCTTCCAAAAATACTCAAAAACATTCAAAGAGAGCTTTCCATCCTTTCCACAAAAAGTTTATGCAAAAATATGTAGTCGTAAACTTTACTTGGCTGAATCCTCTCCTCGTCTTTTCACCATTAGTGCAACAAACAACTTGCAATAGAAAACATATTTACAAAGTTACACAGTTGCACACATTTCCCTTGCATCTCTCCAAGTGTATTAAATACATGTTGCCCTACAGCAAATGCTAATAATAATTTCTTCGATGTCTCTCGATAAAAAAAACAATTGAGACGGAATATCCCGCATGTAAAATAATAATGTCTAGACTTCTCGGTACAGCTGCTCTCCAATCCGAAGGCCAGACAATAATACTTTATAAAAAAAATGACAAGTCAGATGGAAAATAATGACGACGCGTTACTACAGTCGAAAGCCATGATCTTCTACCTTGTTAGTTTATGCTACAACAGTTATGTTAGTGAAGAGAAATGTATCTACTTTATGTTATACTCATGCTAACAGCGCATATCAATTAGCTTTAGCCGACTCGGAAGCCGACAGTTTTGAGGGAAAGACTTGCATGATATTTTCGATCATCGTCTTTGACTCCGTGTGAGCTCTTTTCCTTCTCATCTCTCTGACCAAAACTCTCCGCGATCCGCTTGGCCTCTTCATCGTCGTAAAAATGTTCCGTTCGTTGAAACTCTTCTTTGTGGTACACTCGCTTGAAGCCCTTCGAGATAACATCCACAGTAGTAGTAGTAATAATAATAATAATAATAGTAATAATAAAAATAAGTCGAATATAATATAGGTAAATGTCGCGAGTTTCTAAATCTCTTCTGCTGGAAGGAATTGCGCAACCAGCTCCGCGTCAGTATTATGTGTAACGAATCCTAACAAATCTGGCCGGGAATAATTTCAAAGCATGTTATCACTCGTCCTGCAATGGGTTCAGGTGGATGAGAATGGGATGTGTGCAGTAATCTGCATCCGTTCTCCCCTCGTCTAACTGCATAATAGCTGGAATAATAACAACGATAATGTGCCATAACGCCTACTACGACGCTCATCTCGTCCTATCTATTCCCAAGTGCTCAATTGTTTTCCATATGGGAGGTGGGAGAGACAGTTTTACAGCTTATATGATACTTCTGTGTACATGTGAAACTAAAGGGATTTGAAACGCCTCAGGTTTCCGTAAAAAGATGATTCTTCAACCGGAATCAATTCACGCTGCACTAGGAATAAACATGAGTTTTGACTATCTACCCACGAACGAGGATGTCGGCGTCGACAGTTATAGGAAACGAAGGGTTAGAAATGTAAGATTTTTTTGAGCAAAAATAATGGGAGAGCGAGGAAAAGGATGTATTTATAGTTAGCTTTTAGTTCTCATCTCACAAGTCACAAGCCCATCTCGTCGCAGTGAGAATACGGCGGACAAAGGCACACAGGGAGCAATGGATTTTACAGACATAAAATAATAATGATGATGCCGACTGTATGGGTGAGCAGTTAAGTGTGCGAGAGCACTATGGGTCTGGTGCGAGTTTATGTTAAAAACCCCTCCTGCTGCATGGAATATGAGACAGGAAGAAGCTCTGTAAAGACTCTGCTGGGATACAGAATGGACAGAGGAGTGACAAGTGGAGTGATCAACCCATTGTATCCTCAAGCACATCCACACGAATAAATCAAATAACATGACATGAAAAGTAATGATCGGGCCGGGTGTGGTCAGTAGTACTGTATATTATCTCTCTGATGCTCCGCACCGGTCACTCAAAACTTTTTTCCTTGCAGGCTAAATTTTAAAATGGTGTGGACAAGCAATAGGATTGCAGTGTTGTCAAGGGAGAGACTCATTTTTGTTTGAACGTGACACACAGCGGAGCTCACAGATCTCCGAGCGGAAGTTTGTCATAGAGAGTTGAAAAGATGTAACTTACGGTGACTTTTCTTCCTTTATTTTTCTTTTTCGAATCCTTGTACCGCTCCCCTTCATTACTCTGGGAGTTTCCGTGCGAATTCCCATAGTCCGTCAGCCCCTTCTCTGACCCTTCATAGTTTTTCACCTTCGATTCGTCCGTGTCTGTATTGACGGAACGGGATTAGCGACTATTATGCATGCATACACATGAAAGAGCATGAATCATGTTGTTGCAGCACAGTAAATTTCATATCAGGAATCTTTACATGGATCGTTCAAAGCGGCTTCCACACAGCCACAGCTGAGGGAAAGGAAGATAAATCCGTACAAGATGATGGTGTGCAGGATAGGAGGAGAGAAGATGTGAAAGGCTCGTACCTGTAATGGTTTTTTTCTTATGATGGCCGTGATCTTTGTTATGATAATATTTATTTTCCTTTTGCTTGTCCCTCAACGTCGACCCGTCGGAGTCGTAGTGGGCACGGGAGTGTGTGGAGGCGCCGATCAAGTCTGCAGGTTCCCTCATTTCCGTCACACCCATCCCGGCGGTGGAGTCACGATCCGGATCCGTCTCGTTGTTTAACACAAGGTTCCAGGCTGTCGTTTCATCTCCAGAATCCTCCTCATTACCCTCACCATCCGTGCGAACAATTTTGACGGAGCGGAGGATGAGCTTGGAGCCTTCGGGTAGTTGTGAGAAGACCAAATGATCCAAGTCTCTATCCATGTCTTGTATTTGAAGCGAGTGATTCAGGAGGGCCCTCTTCAATTTCTCCTCTGGGCCGCCATTAATTTCCACTGGATTCCCTGATGATGTTGTTGTTGTGACTGTGCCCGTAAATAGTGTACTTCCCGGACTGGGATCAGATGATGAGCTAATTTCTCTCCCTTGCCGATGAATTGGCTCAGACCTAACTTTCGGGTAAACTGAGACTGATGAGTGGGATGAAGTGACATTAATCTTGCTGGATTTGACAGGGACATCTCCGGTGGCATTCAGCGGTGATGAGTCATTGCCGGAGTTGCGGAACTTCACACCACTCTGTCGTCTCATTTTATCCATCATTATAGAACCCCCCGGGCTTTCTCCTGTCATTCCCTGGCTGAGAACGCACATGAGGAGGCAGAGGGTGATGCTGTATCGTAGCTTAGTAGCTGAGGAACCCTACATGGAAGGAGAAAGTCTGTTCATGTAAATCTCCAAAAGGCCGACTGTATACACCTCTCGGCTTTCTAAATCAGTGGGAAAATATCACTTACCCTGGACCCTTTCGGTCTAAATCCCATGGTGACGACTTCAAGTTACTTCCCCGCTAGGATTATATGCATATGGTCACTTCAGGGTCACTGAGACACGAGGGTGATACTAAATGTGAGTATCACCGTACCAATCCCGGCACTCACGACTTTCGTCGGGAACAAAGATGCACGCGGTGATGGGGACTTGAACGTTTTCAGCAACTATGGTGAGGGAGTAACGGTGGAAGTGGTGCGACTTCGGGGTGATCCCTATTACCGTGCCGCTCTGCACCTAATTAACTGTTTGGGAAACTTGTGTAAGTTCCGACAGAGACACAATTGGCATGAGGAGTGGATACAAACTGACCAAAAATTCTTTGCAATCATTTCATATTATAAGGTGATCTATGATATGAAACGTGAGAATGGAAAGATGTAAACTCGCTGATGCTCAACAGGTACACTGTACTAGTAGTCCACAGTGTAACATGTAAAAGAGGTACTTGCGTTCAGAGATCGCTATACACATTGGGCCCCACAAATTTGTCGGCCGTAGTCCTGGCTGTTTTTTTTCTTCTGTCATGTAGTAGTCTCACAAGTGTCTGCCTTCCCTTTCTACTGCCGCCGTAATGCAGAAAGCTATATGCATGCATGGGAGTCAGGAGGGATAGCTCTCCACATTAAAACTCTCTTCGAGTTCAACCCTTAAGTCAGTGAGGCACTGTGAGTCGTCGTCATACACACAGGAGCATTTCTCCCAAGGCAACCTTACGGTCTGTAGGTAGCCTAATTGTAACATTGTTCCACGTAGGGAGTGGCCCGGGGATCACTGCTTTAATCTTCCCAAGAATGATCCTCTGGGTCAGTAATGTTATACACACATAGAATCTCTTTGATAATGAGGGTTAGTCCCTTACAGTATTTTTTGCAATTTGACTGACGCCCTTTGCGTATAGCAATCTGCGTACGCGTGTGTGGGAGTGTGCGTGTATGTACTTTCGAGTGCAAATTTAAATAAAGGTGGAAAATCATTGTCTGGTTGTAGTAGCAGCAAGTATCTCTTCAGCTCACCATAGAATGGACCATGAACAATGCGAGCGAGTGGAGAGGATTGTTATTAGCCTTAATTTTCTAAATGAACTTGCATACTAAACGCATGTGGGCTAGGAGCCAGCTGAACTCTGGGGGAAATTACATGTAGGCACAGGGGAGATACGTAAAAGTTAATACGCAAATTGCTTCACAGGTTATGGGCAGCGAGCATGTGTGTGTGTGGGAATTTAGACGTGGTGCATGGTCACAGAGAACTCTCTTGAAATCCACAAATCGAGGCTTGCGGTTTTCAGATTTCATTATTAAGTAGGCCCGTTGTCAAGCGAGAGGACAGAGGGATGCATGACTCTACACTGTTCATAATAATCCCTCTTCGATAACTGCTGCCGCTGCCCTTTCGTCGCGTCAACTCATTTACCGCAGTCTGTACACATTCTCCGTGGCGACCATCCGGATCATTTACGTACAGCGAATTATTAGTAGCATTAAACGCAATGGCCACATTGTTTACCATTAGGGTCACAAGTTACCCCAGGATACATAAGTTTATTTTTTACTTTTTTTCAAACTTGTCTGGCGGATAATTTTCCAATCATCATGGGGTACGTTACAGAAACAATAACAATTGGATGGGTGTAGTAGTAACGTTGCGTGTTTATTTCATACGTTACGCTGTGTAGAATAACTATACATGGAGGAAAGTTCAGAGCATTTGCTCCTTTCGCCCGCAGAAGGATATTTTGCTCAGCTTGACAGCCTTATGGCTACGGGAACGAGGAATATGTCGCCCAACTATAGTGGTCTATCGCATCCCTCCGCAAACGAGGTGAAGGACTGCACTGCTGCAAATAAATGATCTTCACCCTGCGGTCAACCGGCCAGCTTAACCTTCTTGCTTATTTTCCAAAATATAATTTCACCCATAGAAAAACTGTAGGCTTACAGAATTGTTGCAACACACTAGTGGGGTGCAGAGTAGCAGCAGTAGTAATCATGCAGAGCCTCAGCCACAACAGCACTTCTCTGCTCAAATTCCTTCGTGGAGAAAGTGAGATCTTTGGCAAGTTACCATCTGCCGCATAACAATAATGACAAGGTCTGCGGGCCCTGTTACGTCTTTTTCATCTGCGTTTCATCTCGTTCTCGATTGAATCGGCTCACTGGTTGATGTGAAACCTGTCGTTGTAACACCTCCAGATTTGGGTGGAGGACATAATCATTGTGGTTCCTGGCTCATATGTAATGCACTGGAATGCTACAGTTAGTTGGTGATGATGACGGTACCGGGCGGTGGTGAACCCTGCGAATTCTGTGGTAATGCCGATGACTCGTGGTCAGAATGGCAGGGTGCCGAAGTGTGTATGCATGTGCTGATATTGCTCATTCACATGTGTCCGAATGAAATAAATATGAAATGATTAGAGAGCCCAGTTATTTTTAGGAAAACAATAATAGTGCATCTGCTATTTATTCGCAGGTTCATGATTACTTCCGTTTTGTATAATAGAGGTATTTTGTATTTATACGTAGGTCTAAGCCAGATCTATACAATAATTTGTATATCTGCAATGAAGTAATCAATAATAACCGTACAATGAATAATAATGTTGCTATATATGTATATATATATATATATATATGTTTATGTATAGTTAATAATAATTAGTTTGTGTACAATCCAGCCATATGATTCAAGGATACGCAAACATTCATCGTATTTAAATCTATGCTGCTGTACACATAGCAAAAATCACGCAAATATTTACACACTTGATATACACTATATATGCATATATTGACGGATGTATATATGTATATATACACGTCCGTAAATACGTAGACTTAGCCTAGGATAAAGTGTAGCCGTTCTTAAATTATCTATGGATCCGTCTAGATGGATATACTATTATACGTAGATGGATAATAATATACTATGGGATGACATTACTATATCTGGAGTTGTTATATACACAGTATGAGCTTATATCTCTTTGCTAAAAACAGGTAATCATAAAGTGTCTATTCTTCCCTACCGTTATTATACCAGTAATATTTTAATAATAAATTTGTTTTCTCTTCTTAAATTCTTATGTTATAATGTGTGTCATTTCCAAATCGTTCCCTGCACACAATTGACGAATCTGCCCGTTCTGTGGTTACAATTATTATTATTATTATTATTACTAGCATTATTATTGTATAGCTGAAGATTTTGAGGACACGTATTTACGTAGGTATGGAATCATCATACGGTGTTCTGCGAGCGTCCAGTTTATCCCACTTTCTGTAACTGCTACTGAATACACTTCAAAATGTTTCTAAACGGGTAAATGGAAGTTCTATGTGTATTTCAAACTGTAAGGTACCTTTCCCACCTTCCCTAGTACGGATACAGTAAACCCTACCATATAATAGAAAGATGGATGACTAAATGTATATGTAATATATGTACGTGTGTATATAAATCTGATAAATTATACGTATTATGTTCCTCACTTAAAAGAATAAAAAATGCTTGTTTAAAATTTCAGAAAAAAACTAGTACAAAAGCGGTCCTTGCAACTCAAGCGGCCGGTCCAAAATAAACAGGATGGGTAGTAGGGCGGTCATTTGAATCCTATACAGCTTCTTCAAAGACATGAATGTCAATATCTGTGATTTTTTTAACTTTCTCCAGTAACAACATGTATTTATGCACTGTTTCAAATGGACTGCACATGCAGGACTGTTCTTAGATGCATAGATTACACACGATATTATGCCTGGGGAAGCCATTTTTAGTAGGTTGGCTGAAATTTATAATCTGCGTTGGGTTAGTAAAAAGTATTCGTGAGGCACGAATGCTTACGTCAAGGTTAAACAGTGGGCTCTTTTTCTGGAAGAAGCTTCACCAGTAAACACGTGACGCTCCCAATCCTGCCATACTCTCTCGGCTGCTACATATCTAAAAATTTCGTCACTTCCCCCAAATTAAAGAGTGAATTATCTGCGTTGATATTACATACAAGCCAGCACCAATGGAGAAGTCTCGGACAGTTTCACAGTAACTGACTGAATAAAATACAACAGCATTCAGCGGGAAAAACAACGGTAAAATGAGGGATCAGTGTCACATTTGCATTCAAGATTGTAGACTGAGTGCACTCTCACAACACCACCACTACTACGATTGAACATTAGAACATCATCATCGCCATCATCATCTGAATCCAAATTCTCATCCATTTCTTCACAAAACAATGCCAGTAGTATTGGTAGTAGTAGTAGCAGTAATTATAATGACAATAAATGATAGATAATTTACCTACAACATTGGTCAAATGACAACGAAAATTGAGCAATTAAGTCGTAAATGTACTCCATGTATAAGACAACGAAAACCGACAAAATTAACTTACACTAAGCTTAGTCCTTCCCGGATTATTATTAATATTAAAAAAATAAATAGTGATTGAGTCTGAATAGCTGTAGGAGCGGAGTGGCATTCTGCGGGACTGACACTGGGTTCTTCATGTCAACTTTATTACATCTACCGTGAGTGCACGGCCATCCCATACCTGATACTTCCACGGGAACATTGCAATTGTGTACCCTTGCTATAGCCATCAGAAATGCACATCTTACTGCGAGCAGCTATGCACCAATAAGAGCAAAACGTTTCGCTACAAATTCTACTAGACCTCCTATAGCTTGCATTTTGATTTCCTTTGGGTAGTTGTAGTAGTAGTATATGATGGAAACAAACAAGTTAATAAATCATCATGTAATAAAACAAAAACCAGTACCTACATAAACTTTTGCTATTCCCTCCAAGAAAAGCAGCAGTGGTAAAATTCAAGAGTATAGTCATGATTCAACAGTATAAAATTAGTTTCCTCCGCCTTCTAGCTCTATCGCTCTATAGAAATTGCAAGCACAACTGCGCGTAGCGGTAAATTTCCTTGACTTCCATGACAGTTCTTACCCCACTATGTATACATATATATATATGTAAATTTATGTACGTAGTCTACAAGTGTAGCTCACTTAACCTACGGTACGCTAAACTTATTCTGTATATGTAAAGTACGTACGTACTGAATATATCTATATATATTTATATATATATATATGTATAGTAAATAAGTATCACATGGAACTGTTGCTGCAACAAGAGTCTTGCTGCACAACAGTGAAACAAGTTATCAATACTGACTTGTGTTTTATAGAATTTCATCTATACATATATGAGAATTACATTAACACTTGAATGTCTGGATTCAAATCAATAATGATATAATAATAACAATATTCGTAATAATCGTTACCCTTAGTACATACATAGTTAAATAACCGTAGTAGAAACCCTCTATCCATCTCGTAATGTATAAACACATTGTAGCCAGGTCTTGTAAATCAACAGGAAATATATCTGGAATATTAGTTTTAAAAAATGCGTCACCACATTCAAAATTCTCACGGGATGATCCTTGAGGAACAGCGTATAGTGTAGAGTAACAGAGTAACTTCTGCTCAAACAGTCGCAATGACGATTAGAAGATGAGCTATATCTGCCACACCATGTAGCAAGTCGGGAGCAATCCTGGCTAGATTCTCATTCGCGAAGTCACAAGACGGGAAGATATGGATAACATAGGCCGGCTGGAAAATAATAAATAAATAGTCACACATACTGATTAGCTTACGAGCGGATGGATGGTTTAAGAAATTCCAGAATTTACAACAGGACTCGGCCTTTACCTGCTGCGTGATCGGATGACAGATATTCACGATTCCTGCAGCTTGTTTCAATTGCAAATAGGTTATGAAACCATTCCGCAAGTTATTGCTTTGTTGTAGAACGTCCGTATGATCCCGCCCACACGGTAAGGCCAATAACATACAATGTTCAGATTCGATCTACAGAGAGAAAAAAAATAAAGGTTGAATTCAACATCATCCGGATACGAATTCCCACAGCTGGCCAAATGGAGGATACGCATTTATGACATACCTGCATTTTCCTAGCAACACCTTCCAACTGCGTCTGTTCCAGGCGCATCCGCTGAGAAATCCTCAGTGGCGGTATTGTCCCATCAGGTTGAGACGGCAGTGAATCACGAGCAACGTTCATATTCCCTGAGACGAAGTGCATTTGACACGCAGCATTGTCGTTCTTCAAAGCCAGGAGACCTTGCCACATTATCGGGTAGCGCTGAAAGTGACCAGATGAGAAGTTAGACAAAGACACTCACATCTCTAAAGACGTCCTTTCGCAAGGCGCTTGGAAGGCGCTTCATACCTGCAACAGTAGCAATAAGGAATCTCCTTGGGGTGGAACCTGGCTTCCGTGTGGAGGTGATGGTCCCGGCGGTGGCCTCTGACGGTCTCCAGAAGCAGGAGCCTCGGCGGCCGGATGTATGCCGTACCGAAGTGAATGTGCAGGTGGAGGGGACACACCCCGCCTGGTCACCATGGCAGCAGATCCGTAGGGGGAAGGCACCCTCGGCGGTTCCCTTTCCCGCTCAACCACGGCTCGAGGGTCATACTGATGGTACGATGGTGAGTTTGAGTACCTCCCTTCCTCCAAGTCCGCGTACGGATTCGAGAAAGTCTGGCGGTGAAGGTGAGCGGGTTGTGGTTGGTGAGCCGGAACTGGGGCACCGTATAACTGCCGCTGGCCAGCATATACAGTAGCAACGAGAGGAGATTCTGAACCTGGAAAAACAAATATATTATTGTGAATTTACATTGCAAAAGGATCCCACAAAACTCAGAGGAATCCCCTCAGAAGGAACACCCGTGTGCGGAACAGCACGGATTTTCCCAGAAAAAGAACTCGCTAATAACTCACTTCTTCCTTCCGCTGCATGCGGCGACGCAAGATGGGTTGTAATATGATGTGCAGCTTGGGGTACTCCTCTAGGTTCTGGGTTGATCAATGTCAACGTAGCTCCGCCCTTGTGCAGCTCTGGAGTGCCGCGCTTATCCTGTTGCACCATCTTATCTGCGGAAGAGGATCTAATGCCATACGGAGATTGTTGTCCCGGTGTCAGGCTGGCTCCAACAGATCCAGCAATGCTCACTGGGATGTACTGCGAGTACACCACTTGTTGATGCGCGGGTTGGCTAGCCATGTAGTGAGCAGAGTCCGGGCCTTGACGGACATGCGGCAGCACTCGAACATCACCCTGCAGTACATCGACGACGTTAGTAACACGGTCCAAGACACTTGCCCAAACCTTCTCATAATCTTCCCACGACAGTGATTCTATTACCTGTGCAGTATCGTAGGCCATGGGGTGATGCTGGGCCATGACCCGCTGTTGGGTCGGCGGAGGAGGAGTTTGCTCGTGCTGTTGAGGAACTCTTCCGGCCTTGGGACTCGGTGCAGCAGTGACGACGACACTTCCACCAACGTCGACGCGAGGCGTCGGGCCAAAGGCGTCCTAAACGATCAGAGAAAAAAACAAATGGTTACGAATAGTTCGGGGCACAGTGCATCCGAGGGTGCACAGACAATAACAACGAAAACAAAAACGAGCTCAAAGTCTACCTGTGATCGGTTCATATACTGATTCCCATCATCCTTCCCCATGATCCTCCCCATGCGGATTAGCTCAGCGTGATGGATTTGTACTGGTTGTTGAGCATGCTGATGAGGATGAGCTGGCGGCACCACTGCTCTCACCACCGACCCTCCCATGCCAACGGATGACACCGGCGGGGCGGATGCCGCAGTCAGAATGACATTTGGGTGCTGAATGATGGCGGACTTCCGCTCCTGATCCTCACCAGCGTTCACCTTTGTGATGGTCAGGGCACTCGGCACCTGCGGGATTCGCACCAGCTGAGCCTGCATATTCGGCGGCGGCCGGATTGCACTTGTTGGTATATTCGGGCGCGGGGGTTGCTGTCCGGCCATCTGATCATTCGGGCGGACCAGCGTCACATGGTGATAGGCAGCAGTCTGCGGTGGTGGCTGTGGTGAGGTGAAACTAGCCTTCGACATGGGTGGTATCACCTGCGCTCCTCCTTTGAACGTAGTGATTGCGCTCGGCGAGGAGGACGGCACCGACATTTGAACCGACTGAGCTCCGCCCTGAGGATAACCCGGCTTGGCTGGCATGAATCCAGGACCGGAAGAGGTGTAAATAACAGCCGTCTTCGGCGGCACCACATGCTGGGACATGACAACATTTTTCGGGATTGAGTGTTGCTGAATTGTCTGCAGCAACTGAGCCTGTTGCTGTTGCTGATGGTGTTGTTGTTGTTGCTGCTGCTGTTGTTGTTGGTGGTGCTGCTGTTGCTGGTGGTGCTGCTGCTGTTGCTGGTGGATTTGTTGTTGCTGTTGCTGCGGATGCATTTGTTGTTGGTGGTGTTGTTGCTGTTGTTGGTGGTGGTGCTGCTGGTGTGGATGATGCTGCTGAGGATGGTGTGGCCCATGCGGTTGTTGCTGTTGCATCTGCTGAGGAGGGTGATGCATCGATGGGTGGGATTGTTGCTGCTGCTGCTGCAACTGGTGAGCTTGATTTGCCTGTTGCTGCTGCTGCTGCTGCTGCGGTGGCCCATGATGCTGACCCTGGTGTAATTGTTGTTGTTGCTGCTGCTGCGGCATGTGATGTTGTTGTTGCAACTGCTGCGCTTGCTGCTGATGATGCTGCGGTTGTTGCTGTTGCTGTGCATGATGCTGCTGGTGTGGCGGGTGTGCAACGTTATGCTGTTGCTGCTGTGGATGATGCTGTGACTGTTGCTGAGGATGATGTTGCGATTGCTGCTGCGGATGATGCTGTGACTGTTGCTGCGGATGATGCTGCGATTGCTGCTGTGGATGATGCTGTGATTGCTGCTGCTGCTGCGCATGGTGCTGTGACTGCTGCTGCTGCTGCGGCTGTTGGAAATGTTGGAGTAGCAACTGCTTTTGCTGCTGAATTTGTTGCTGGAGCATTTGCTGTTGTTGCTGTTGCTGCTGCTGCAGCTGCTGCTGTGCTAACATTGCTGGCAGCCCTTCAGACTTGGACAGCGCTGAAGGATGCGGTTGCTGTTGCTGAGGCAGCGGTGGCAGTTTCTCCAACACGCTCGGTCGCTCCATAGCTTTACTAATGATTTCCGCAGTTCGGCTCTGAGAGATCTGGAGATGATGCTGGTGGAGTTGATGGGTGGCCTGCTGCTGATCCTGAGACTGTTGCTGGGCCATCACCGGAATGTACTCATCCGACTGCCTCATCATTGGGATCAAAATCCCCGTCTTGGGATCTATCAGCGTTTCCATGACCGCGTCCGGGTCCTTCTCCCCCTTCATCAGCGGCTGAGGTTGCGGGGGATCCGCTGAGGTGAGCGGCCCACTGGTTAGTATGCTGGTGGGGGCGGACGGGGCCGGCGTGCTGTTGTTGCTTCTCCGCGGTGACCCCTCCGCCGATTTCGTCAGCATGGCCTTGCTCAGACTCGCAGCGAGGCTCGTCGAGCTCGTCGGCGTGAGCACAAAGCTCGTGGCAATGTTCGTCGGAACCTCATCGGAAGTATCCTTGCTCTTTGACCTAGATCTCGCCCTCGCACTGGCCGCCGTTGGTTTCGGAGTGGTGATGAGGTCAGGCAGAGTCTCCGTCTGAACCATCCGGATCACATCATCGATCGTGTCATCCACAGTGGTGCGCGGGGAGGGTTGAACAACCGGGGGTGTTCTACACCCAGCAGCAGCAGCGGCCGCTTGGAATACGGTGCTTACCGGTGTGATCACCGGCTTTGGCAATGCAACCGGCTCACTCTTAACTATCATCGGCGGTAGCGGAGTTGCTTTCGGTGGAGGTGGGACATGATGAATCGGTGAGGGCATCGCCGGGGCTGGCGGCGCAATCACCGTTGGTGTAACAATCGTTGCTGGTGCTGGTGGTGGTTGTGGCTGTTGTTGTTGTTGTTGTTGTTGCTGCTGCTGTACCACAACAGTGGTCGGAGCGACGATTGCAGGCTCCACTTTCGTGATGACAGGCGGAAGCTGCGGAGCGGAAGTAGGTGGAGTCGCCATTTTCACCACTACCACCGGTGGTGGTTCAGGGGGAGCCACTTCTTCCACCTTGACAGGCTGAACGGGGGACTTGACGGGTGGCGGCGGGATGACGGGTTTAGTGTGCGCCAGCGGCTGGGTATTACTCTTCCCTTCGTCGTCCGAGTCATGGAACTCATAGACATCTGCAGAGGATGTGTGGGCTGCGACGTCATCAGCAGCACCGGTGGCGGCAGTGGCGCAGGCGGCGGCGGCGGCATCCGTCGAGTCATTTCGAGAGCTTTTCCTACTCCCCGCCCTACTGGATGGCTTCAGCAGCAGCGTGGGGGCCGGCACGGGGATTGGCGCGGGTTCCTCAGGGACCTTTGGGAGGATAACAACAACCTTCTGGTCATCGTCCGAGGAATGGATATCAGGTGTTTTGGGCAGGCAGCCTGGCCCGAGGGAGTCAACGCTTGACCTCCGCACCTCGGCTGGCTCCTCCTCCTCCTCCTCCGCTTCCTGCGCCGGCTCACTCTCAGCTGGGGTCGTCACCGTGGCCCCTTCGTCTATTTGGAGCTCCTTGGGAGACTTGGTGTCATACCAGGACTCGCCCTTCTCCTCATCCGGAATGGGGATGTCGACCGGCGGTGGGAGTGGCTCGCTCTCCATGTCCGCCGCCGGGGGGATCTCTTCGATGATGCGAATGGTGGGCGGGGAGGCGGACTTCCCCACGGCAGTCTCCCGGTCCTCGTGGATCGTGTCGTCACCCTCGAGCGTCTCCAGCAGTGCTGCCACGGCATCCTCCGTCTCCTCCTGAGAAATGGCCGTTTCATCCTTGGGGATCTCATCCTTGGGATTCACCTCCTCCTCCTCCTCGCTGATGACCACCGGCGGCGGCGGCGGCGTCTTCCTATCGTTCACAATGCTCTCAATCGCCTTGTCCTGCTCAAAGAGACAGTGGAGTTGTTTCTTCTCCTCCTCCTCCAAGGCCCGCCGCTTCTGCTCCGTGTCATCCTCCTCCTCCTTCACCTCGTCGTTGTCCACGTCGTCATGCTGATCATCGGATGCCATGATGGCTTCATTAATGTCAATCTTGAGCTTGTTATCGTCATCGTCATCATCCTCATCCGTGGAGAACATGGACTTCATGTTCGCGACGCAGTCGTCCATATCCACCCCCTTCTCCTTCTCCTTCAGGCCTTTCAAGGGGTCCAGCAGGTGGGGGGTCATCGGGGACAGCTGACTCTTCGCCCCGAACAGTGTCACCGCGGGAGGGATATCCACCTTGAGGAGGAGTGGGACCTCCGCGGAGGCGGAGGCGGCGGCGGGTGGTGTCGTCGTTATAGACGGCGTCGTCGCCGTCGTCGTCATCGGCTCAGGTTTCGGAGCTTGAGCAAGGAGCAACTGCTTAGGTGAAGCTACCGGGGAATTGAACAGGGAGTCAAGATCCACGGACTCGGACTTGACTTTGATTTGGTCAAACGTGCTGCTCGGGGTGGTTGCGGCGGCGGTGGTGGTGGTGGAGTGAACTGAGGAGGAAACACAGCTGTTCGCATCCTGACTCTCAGTGCGCTTCGAGCGGCGATCCCGATGGTGGCGCTTCTTCTTCTTCTCCGCGCTGCTGGACGTCTTGCCGGAGGAGGATGTGACCGGGGGTGTGACCAGAGCCGCCATGGAGTCCATGCTCACGTCATCCACCGAACTGTGACTCCCGTGGCTGGAGTGGGTCTGGTTGAGGGAGGAGCTACTCTTCCGCTGCTTGCTCCTCCCCGTCTTGCTCTTGCTCTTCGAGGACACGGGCGTCTCCTCGTACATTTTCGCTCCCGAGCTGCTCGGTGGGCACACGACGACTATCGGAGTCGGCGTCTTGGGTCTCTCGTCAAAAGTCGTCGCCGTCATCGTCATCGTCGTCGTCGTCGTCGTCGACGTCGACAGCGGCGGTTTCTCATCCACGTCCGAGCTGGAGGACGGGGTCATGGAGCCAAAGAGCATGTCCTTCATGTTGCACGAAGAGGAAGATTCCCGCTTGATGCCTGCCGTCGTGCCGGGTGGGAGGCCGGTGGCGGTGTCACAGCTCGCCGTGTCCCCACTGCTCATTCTCTGCCGCCGGGAGGACGACGTCTTGGTCGAAGAACTCTTGGAGCTGGAGCTGGCAGTGTTGTGATGCTTCTTCCGACTACTACTGCTGCTGCTGCTGGTCTTCCCGCTCCCATCCTTGTCCTTGTCCTTGTCCCTGTTCCGACTCTTCCCGGACGCCTCCGACTCCTTGCTCTCCTTCTCCTTGCTACGATGGGCGGGCTCTTCCCCGCCGGAGGAGTCCGAGGAGTCATCAAAGAGCTTCTTAATGTCCATGCTCTTCTGCTTCCCGCTACTACTACTACTCCCCTTCTCCCGCAAACTCTTACTACTATTATTGTTATTGTTATTATTATTATTCCCCTTGATGATGATGCTCGGCGTGGCGGACGAGGACATGGACATTTTGTTCCCACGGCTACTACTCCGCACGCTACTGTCCGAGTCTGAGTAGATATCCGCCGTCCTCAGCTTCTTCGTCGCACTACTGCGCGCCGAGGCGCTGTTGCTACTGCTGTACTTGGACTTGGAGGAGGAGCTGCTGGACTGTTTGACATTGCTCATTATCACATTGCTGTCATCGTAGTCGGATATGCTGTCATCCGAGGACTTGGTGTCCAGGCTCTGGTGGGAGACGCTGGAGGCGGTGCTGACGGCCGTCGTGAACTGGTGCTTCAGCAACTTCCGCTTCTTCGACACCGGCGGAGAGCTCGCATGAGAGTCCTCGTCGGAGTGCGAGAAGAAAATGGAGGAGGAGGAGGCGGAGGGGAAGGGCATGCCGGAGGAGGGGGAGACTTTACTCGACCTCCGCCCCTTCTGCTTCGACTTCCCCAGTTTGGAGGAGCGGCTCTTGCTACTGCTGCTGCTGCTGCTCTTTAGATGGCCCTTCGAGGTAGAGCTACTGCTGCTCTTCGTCCTGTGGTTGTGATGACCACCAACCTCCTCGTCGGAGGACGGCTCCAGCGCCACTTCCCGCCCGCTATCCCTTCGGTCCCGCTCCGGCCTCAGCTGCTGCTGCTCCCGCTCCCGCTCCACCACAATAGCAGCATCCGAGTCATTGTGAACGCCGGACTGGGACTCGTCCTCCGAGGACGAGTTCACAAAGGACTTCCGGTCCTCGATCGACGTCGACCTCTTCTTCTCCTCCCTCTTAGCTCTGGAATATGGCAAGTAGGACATTGTCTTTTATTCTCAAGTACTATACCACAGTGAAATTAGGATTAATATATCATAATTAAAATAATTATGATCACGGTGGAAGTGTGTGTGTGTCTGTGTGTGTGTGTGTGTGTGTATGCGCTGTGTACGGGGAGCCCGGGAAAAATCAAAGATCCATACCTGGATTGCTTCAATTGCTGGAATTGCTCCTTCAACTTTTCCTGCTTCCGCTGCTCCTCCTTCTGTTGCTGTGGAGTGGGCTGATTTTTACACGCTCTATTCGAGCGGGCCTTCACCTTGTCGTACATGGACACGTACTCATCCACAATCACTTCAAAGATGGAGTGATGCTTCTTATTCTCCTCCTCATCTTCGTCAGCTAGCATGAAAAAAGAAATTACCGCATTATACATTTTCTTAGCAAGCCTACAGCATCCATACAATCATCACGGCTGGTTTTTTGTAATAATCATGATTAATAATGCTAATATCATTAATGATATATCATTAATAACATTAAAAATATTAACATGACTAGAATTATCAATGATATTAAAATTAATAAAGATATTAAAGTTAATAATACTGTTTGTAAAAATAATTAATCGTAGTAATAATTATTAACAGCCCACAAAAGCAAGAGAGATAGAGAGACTTTGAAGAAAATCCACTCCACGTACCACTCTTCCCACTCTCGGAGGAGTCGGACTCTTCAATGACATAGCGCCGTTTTTTCTTCTGCTCCTGCTGCTTCATCCGCCCACTCTTGTCCCCGCCATTTCCAGCCACGGAGCTGTCCCCACCGGACTTGTGACGATCCCTTTTCGTACTACTGTCCCGCTTCTCATGCTTATCCCGCTCCCGCCCCTTCTCCCCGCGCTCCTTCTCCTTCTCCGCAGTACTGCTGGTGGTTGTAGGGACTGTAGTTGCAGTTGTGGCGGCATCATCCTCCGATTCCACAGCGGCCACCCCATGCTTCTCCTTCACACTCTTGCCATCCTTATCCTTTGAGCTGGAGCTCCGACTCTTGCTTGAACTGTCTTTCTTCGCACTGCTACTACTACTACTGTGGTGACTACTGCTGTGATGACTGCTACTACTGGAGGAGGAATGTTTGAATTTCCCACTGCTGCTGTTGTTGTTGTTGTTGCTGCTGTTATTATTACTATTACTGTTACTACCACTGTTCTCCTTGCACGGGCTCACTTTATCCTTCTTCTTGGCCGTCTCACTGCTCGTGGATTTATGACTGTACGAGGAGGTTGAATGACTCTCGTTGGGGGTGCTGATGGTGGTGGTGGTGGTGGTTGTGGAAGTTTTAGAGGATTTCTCCTTCTCCCCATGATAGTGATGTTTGGTGGAGGAGCTGCTACTGCTACTACTCGTTTTGGACCGATGATGGCTATCTTTGTCCTTGTTGTTGGAACTACTATTGCTGCTATTGTTGTTGTTCGGAGTAGCAGAGGTTGTCCCAGCAGCAGCAGTAGTAGTAGTAGTATTAGTAGTAGTAGTAGTATTGGCGGTATTAGTATTAGTAGTTGTGGGAGTGGCAGGAGTGACGAGGGATGATGAGGAGCTCTCCGACTTGACAGATTCACGTTCCTTCAGAACCTCAGGCTTGTCCTTGTTTGACCTGTCCTTGGCACTGGAGCTGGAGTCTCGAGACTCCCGCCGCTCACTCGTGGAATTATGCTTGGAACGGTGGCTGCTACTGTTGTGGGATGACTGTTCCGAACTGCTCGGCTCCTTCGTATGATTCTCCTTCTTCTCAATCTTTGCTCTCTTCGTCTCAACTGAAAAAAATAAATAAGGGGATGACAATAATATTACTAACAATAATTTTGATAATAATAATAATAATAAACTGTAATGATTAGATTCACGGCAGAGGGTAAGAAAAGTCTAGTATTTTTTTCTTTACATAGCATGTAATCAAGCAGTCGTGAAAATTCAAAAACAACACATACCCTGTTCACTCTCTTGGGAGCTGAGCCGCCGTTTCATTTTACTCATGTTCTCCTTGTCCTTCCGATGAGAGGAATCCTTATTGGGAACGGATGGGGGGACAGTGTTATTTTCCCCTCCCCCATGTTCCCGCTCCTCTTTCCCCTTGCTCGTGCTCTTGTTCTTCCCATGGTGGTGCGTTCCAGCACTGCTACTGTGGTGCGACTGATTGTTGTTGTTGCTGTTACTATTATTATTATTATTGTTCGTCCCACCTGAAGGATCTTCGGATTTTTTCACCTCCTTCTCCTTCCTCTCCTTGTTGTTGTTGTTGTTGCTGCTGCTACTACTACTTTCCTTCGCAGAGGATGAGCTACTACTGGGCTTGGACGAGGAGGATGAGGAGGAGGCAGATGTAGAGCCTTCGGGCTTGTCATTGCTATTTGATGGGTTGGGATTGGACTGAACCGGGGTGGAAGCCCCACTGGAGCGCCGCTGCTTCTTCTCCCGCGACTCCTTCTTGGCATCCTTGGGAGCAATCATGGGCGTCTGAACGCTCGCCACGACCGCAACCGTCGTTTCCACCTGCTGCGAGTGATGGCCATGGTGATGATGGTGATGATGATGATGATGATGATGACCCAATGGCCCGTCCACCTTGCTCAGGCCCATGTTCTTCGTGGACATGGGTTCATCCTTGGCCTGAACAACCTTGGCAATCCGCTCCTTCGTCACTGTTGTGGTCGTGGTGGTGGTGGATGTCTCTACCTTGGGGATTCTCACCACCCCTTCACCCTCAGTCGTCTTGTTGTTGCGGACAAGTTGTTGTTGGACCTCCTTCAAGTTGGAGGCGGAGGTGATGGAGGAGGAGGAGGAGGAGGAGGAGGAGGAGGAGGAGGAAGAGGTCTGGTCCACGCTGACTCGTCGACCTGATGATACCCGCTCCGTGGGAGTGGAAGAGGTGGACAGCGAGGGAGACAGATTATTTGAGGCACTGTTGCTGCTGTTGTTGTTGTTGTTGTTCGGACTGCAACCAGCACTTGCACTCACGTTCGGAGCCGTTTGGACTTGGCTCAAGCTCCGCTTACTATCGAGGCTCATGGAGCGCTCCACCATCCGTGGGATCCCATGATGAACTCCGGACTGATGAACCCCAGGGGTGGCAGGGAGTGAGGCGGAGCTGACCAGTGGGGCTTTCCCGCTGCCGCTGCTACTACTACTGCCCGATCGACTCGTACACGTCGTCGTGGGGGAGGTCCCACTCCCTATTGTTGTCCCCGTCGAGTCCAGCCCACCATGATGCTTCCCTGACACGGAGGAGGAGGAGGCTGAGGAAGTTGAAGAAATTGGAAGTAAAGGTTGTTGTTGTTGTTGAGACTTGTTGTTAGGAACTTCAGTCTGCGATTTCATGTTTGGAAGAGGAGGAAACGTCGTAGTGTTGTTGTTGTTGTTGTTACTGTTTGTACTTTTGGAGGTTCCAGACGGCGACACCACTGAGGATTTGTTATGATGATGTTGATGATGATGATGATGATGAAGATGAGTGGATCCGGATTTCCCATGACCACTGCTCACCCCATTGTTATTGTTACTGCTCGTGGACCAATGGCCGCTGGAATTGGGATGACTCACACTGGTGAGATCTTTGGAGCCGGTTTTGGCCAAACCAGGCGGCAGTGGTCCAGCGGGGAAGTGGTTGAGGGGGTGGTGGTGATGGGGCTTGTGAGTGACGGGTGGGGTTGTGGGCAGTAAGTGGGAGCCGCTCGAGCTCGTCGTTCGGCCACTCCCGGCCGACGTGGAGGTCGGGGTCGAGGGACTCGGGAAAGTTGGAGTCATCCCCGGTGCCGCCACTCCGGAGGAGGAGGAGGAGGGTGTGGTCGGCGTCAAGGGTGGAACGAGGGACGGGTTGGAAGCCGTGGAGGAAGAGGAGGTGGACGCCGTTGAGGATGATGACCGGTTGAGGGCGAGGCGCCAACTTGCTCCCGTAATACTGACCGGCTTGGCTTCGTACTTCTCTCCAAAATTCTCCAACCGCTTTGTGTCCTCGTCAAACACGGACTTCTTCGCCAGCAGGGACTTGACAATGTCGGAGGGCTGATGCCGGATCTCGTCCAGGTCCAGCACTTTGTGCTTCGTCCGAACAAATCTCGAGATGGGGGAGGTGGCGGGCTCGATGGATGATGACTCCATCCCGCCCGTGCTCCCGCTGGACATGGAGGAGGAGCCCGGGGTGGCCGGTGACTTCCCCAGATTGTCCAGCGTCGCCATGGCCCCTTGGTGGAGGGGGACTGTGGAGCGAACCGTCGTCCGGATCCCATTCCACTGGTCGTACCGCTCGTAAAACTTTTGGATCCGCTGTTCCAGGGAAGCTCCGGTAGGGGATCTCCGGGGGGATGAGCCGGATTCCGAATCCGAGGATGAGCCCACACCCCCCGCCTGCCGCTCCTCCGCGGGTAAACTCGTGCCCAACCCCGCCCGATCATCATTCTCATCATCATCATCCCCCGCTTGAGCATCATCCTCCCCCGGATCCGTCCGAGGACTGTCACTATCCACGAGCACACCGCCGCCGCCGCCACCACAACCACTGACTTCCTCACCTCTAACACTTAGGCCTCTTGAACTGCTCTCGTCCACGACATCGCCGCCACTACTACTACTACTACTATTACTGTTCCGCAAGTTCGCACACATGTCAGGAGAGTCAGGATCGTAACTATCATTATGATTATTATTATTATTACTATTAGTGTTACTATGATTATTATTTGTACTTGCATTTGAGGAGGATAAAACAGGACGAGTATTAGAAAGTCGATCATTAATAACTGTTTTAATAATAGTAGTATCCGAATGTGAAGTGGGCGAGAAAATGTCACATTCCCTAGCCGAACAATTCATCACAGATGGGCCACCAACACCACTCCCACCACCGCCACCATCATACGCCGGTGACTTGATCGGACTCTTTAAAATTGTCGTGTCACTTGAACTTCTGCTCAGTCGCATCATCACCATGGAGTCCCTGGACGACATCACACTAGCACTGTTGTGTCTACCCGGCGTATGATTATTGTAGTGCGAGGAGGAGGAGGAGGCGGAGGAGTACCGCTGCTGGAGAGCAAATTCGGGCAGCGGTAAACTCAACGGTTGGTCATTCTTGGAGGTGGATTGAGATGAGGAGGATTGGGAGGAGACGCCGCGGCCAGGGAATTTAACCATCGTCGCACCTCCATTCTCATGATGATGATGATGATGATGATTATTGTTATTATTGTTGTTGTTGTTGTTGTTGTGAGTGGTTAGGAAACTCTCTGGGTTCTCATCGCACAGGGGAGTACCGGGCCTGTCATCACTCTCATCACCTCCAGCCTCGGATGCGACATGATGCTGTTGATGATGATGATGGTGGTGGTGGTGGTGATGATGATGGTTGGAGTGGTTCACATTCAACGACGTGGATGACGACGATGAATAGTTGGAAGTGGCAGCAGCATTAGCTGTGGAGGAGCTGGACGTCCCACTGCTGCTGCTACTGCTGTGCTGACCAAAGTGGGCTGCCGACGGGGTGGAGTTACTCCCAGAGTCAGCGGAGGAGCGCCGGATTTTGCTCTCAGTCGGTTTCTTCCGCGGATCCGCCAAACCTGCATATTTCGATCCTTCAAGATTACTGTTACCATTTCGCTCTACAGAGCAAAACAATGTCTATGAGTGGGCTTGGACAGCCAAAGATCCTCCCCCCTTACCTGATGTTATGACGTGGGGATCCCCAATTATCCTCGGAGTGGATTCCACGACGCCGATCCCTGGATCCGGGGACGCTTTTCGGACGGTTTCTGTTTTCGGCTCCGGCGACGTGCTCGAGACACCATCCACCGTCACTGCCACGTGTGATTTGCAGGATGCATTGGAATTACAACTACCTCTCACTGGAATAGCAAAAAAAAAGAATAGGGGAAAAACATTTAATGAGATTCCATGAGAGTGTGCAATGGACAACAAACACAATAAACGATCGGGATAAATTAGTGTAGGTTATAGTCAACAGGTTCGAGGACAAGTGTTGCAGTGTCGAACTTACGAAATTCATAGCCCACATGCTTCCCATCCCCGTTCATCGTCGAGCTATCGTGATTCGGATGAATGTCATTCTCCGCCAAGATCACATCAGAGGAGGACGTCACCACGGCTGAATCCGTTTCGTGACAACTGAGATCAATTTTACAATGGTCCATCATCTTCCCGCCGCCGCCGCCGCCGCCACCACCCACCCCAACCCCGCTCACGTCATTCGAGGACTCATCCACCAACATGCTCGGATGGTCCGGGTCGGGGTCCGGGCTGACGGGACTCGTGTAGCCGCCCATCCTCCGCCGGCACCCCATCCCGCCGACCACCACCATGTTCTCATCCCCACCGCTGACTACGATCCCAGTAATTCCCACATCCCCCGCATGCTGTCGCATGCTCTGGATGCTCGAAGCACTTTCGGGGGACCCGGAGTCATCCAACATCCGCAAGTGGGTCATCGGCTTCACTCCCTCAAAGTCCCCGTCGTGAGCATGCCTGTAAATGCTGTACGGGGACTTCCGCTCATCCATCCCGCCGCCGCCGCCACCGCTACCACCACCGATCGGACACTCCGTGAGCCGTCTATTCAGGCGCCGACCCTCTTTGAGTGGGACCCCACCTCCGGTGGAGTTGGGGAGCGGCGGGGTCGTGGACATCCGGAGACTAGGCGATGCATTTTCTCCCCGCACAACCGTCCCTCCCCGACAAGCTATCCTGTCCATGAACATCCGAATGCATTCGGGGGAGGCAAAGTCCACATGCAGCGTCTTCCCCTTCGTAATTATCCAGTTCCGAAGTTCACGAATCGCCGTTTGCGCGGATGAGATCTGTGAGGGAGGGATACAATAACCATTAGGACCACCATTACACTCTGTGTCATTGGGCACGTTTGGAGAGGAGCTGGCGGCGGCGGCGGCAGCCCACTACGGCTCTCCCGCTCCTGTTGGAATAGCCCGATAGCTCCTCTCCCACAGCCACTCTCACAGACACTCTCCTCACTATCGTTATTACGGGACATTAAAAAGTTGGAACGAACCTCGTCGAACTGAACAAGAGCAAGGATTCTATCCGTGTCCATAATAACCCTGGTAATAGCACCGTACTGACTACAATGGCCAGTGATTTGCTTCTCATTCACCCCGTCCGTGCCGTCAAGTAGGAGGGAGGGTGATGGGGAGGCCCGGTAGAATGAGATCCGGGCCTCACGAGACTTGAACACGCGGCCCCACTGGGCTCGGATGGCGCTCGCAATGTCCACAAACTCACACACAGCATGAGTAGAAGCTCCTTGCTTGCGAATATCAATATTCTGGAATAGGTGGTAAAAGAGAAAAATAAACATCCCGCCATGAACACCTGGTTAGTCAGCAGAAGCGAATTTCATTTATATCTGCATAAATGTACATAAATATAAGCACTTGTATAATCCCAATGTACTACTCACCACAATATCACCATACTGATCAAACGCGGTTTGCAACTCCGGCTTTGTGACCGTGGCGTCAAGGCCAGTGATTAGGACGGTTCTAGTCGGATAGCTCACACTCGACGGCTCGTCATCACCAAGTCCCCTGGAAAATCATCATCAAAGGTCCAATTAGACGGACGGTTACATCACATGCCTTCACGCTAAACCGGAGTGCCCCCCCCCACACACACACACACTCCTAGAGTATGCAATTATCCCAAAACTCTTGCCAACTCTGCCGGCTTCTCTGATAAGATAATAATAATAATATTAATAATAATAATGCTATATCGCTATGTAGGTCTCCACGAACTTGGGATTTCCAGCCGGTTTTCCAGTACAAAGCTCTTACTTATCAAAGTGGGTCATGCTCACTCAGCCATTCAAACACTCCCGGCTCATAGAGGGACATACACACACACACACGCACACATAAACAAATAGTAGACGCACGCATGAGAAAATCTATAACAAAATCCGAAGCACACCCACCTGTTGTCCTCATCCGTGCCGCCGAGCGGCTCGTCCCCGCGACTACTGTAGTAGGCTGAGACTTGGATTTTGCACCCAAAGAATTGTTTGTCCTGAGACAGGGCCACGGCTCTCGTCGCATGCTCGGATGACTTGAAGCAGACGATGGCGAAGCGCTCGGACCCCGCTCCGATCACCCGCACCCAGGAGACCTTCCCGTGTTTTTTGTACTCGTGATACAGACCGTCCTTGAGGGACGTGTCTGAGGACCTTATGGGCAAGTTCCGGATTTTAATTGCCGACTGAAGCTCCGCCGTGTTCGGAGTCCTCCTGTGATGGTGATGGTGGTGTCCGGACTGATTCAGGCTTCGACTGCGCATTCCATACAGCAACAGCAACAACAATTACAATTCATATCCCATTAATAATCTCATCATCACCATCATCATCATCATCATCGTCGTCGTCATCCTTCATCCTCATCATTACCACTTCACCTTTCCATGTCATGGCCTCGAGACATACTCATATCGACCAATTTTTCGTAAATGGGGTTCGAAAGAATGTAAGGAATGTGAGATAAGGACAGTGCTAATTTAATTGGGATATGAGTTAGTCCGAAGGCCTGTTCCATGTAAATATACACAAACTTTAACCCCCGCTCTCTCTCTCTCTCTCCTTCTCTGTGGCCAGTCATTATCCCATTACTGTTCCACATTGACTACTTCCGTACTCTCTCACCTCGGACCAATTTAGTAGCCATAACACACACCTCCCTCGGCCCGTCGCGTCAGCTAAATTATTAGTAATTTTAGTAGTCGTAATATTCATCATAATAGTATGATAATAATAATAATCATCATAGCAATAAAATAATAGTAATACGAACACCCTCCTATCCCACTCCAGACCCCTCTGAATTTCTCCGAATACTGACGTTCAACTGTATTGAATATGTGTAGGTGTGGGTGTGTGTGTGTGTGTGTGTGGTGCGTGTCATGCGTACGATTACCTCCGCGTAAAAACATGAATAATAAACCATATGGACATTCATTCCTACCACTGGCCCCACAGTCACATTTAGCATCGTTTAGTCATTTACTTTGTAGTGGTAGTCATAGTAGTACACTACTATACTCAGCAGGGCGGTTAGTTGCCGGAAGTGAGGCGTGTATAAATACAACCATGCCTGATGGCCTCTCTCTCTCTCCCTCTCTGTCAGCCTGCCTGCCTGCCTGCCAGTCTCTGTCTTCTAGAACCCAGCATATATGGCTCGTACTACTTACACCACCACCACCACCACCACACTGCCGCCATTACGACGACTGTAAGACCTTATCTGTTTTACGTCTACGTGGTGGATGCATGCATGGATGCATACAAGCATGTGCTGGTGGTTGTAGTGGATACGAAGACTAATGGTGTGGCCTCCTACAATATGGCATGTTATTATGAGGAATTACCTCTCTGGGCCCGCATAGGGTACATGTCTAAAAGTCTTTTACACATAAGTACATAATACTACATCCATAGTACCTCCAACCAAACCAAACCCACCCACCTCGCGTCACTCACATACACACACACAGACACACACTCACAAACGCACACACATACACATAGTCATATTTCCCTCAAACTTTTTCCTCACGACTATTACCACTACTACTACTATTACTACAACTACTATACAGTCTGTTTGGCTTTTGCACATCCACCCACGCGGTAAAAAAGGCAACGGTAAGTCAGGCCAAGAACCTGTGCAATGATTTCCGCGTCCTAAGTAAGTGGGTTTATCCTTTACACCCTGACGGCAAGTGAGCCATTATACTCTGCTGCACACATTACGCTCTCGTACTGTGTATCCATTACAACTACACACACACACACACACACACGTCACATCCACACACGCGTGCACAAACCACATACACACACACACACATACACAAACAGCCAGTCAGGTACACAAACAGTACTCCAACCCCATCTTCTTCCTCCCTCTAATCCACTCCACATGCGAGTTCACTCCGGAGGACTTTTTCCTCACTATTTCTCCCACTGTAAGTATATACACATATCTGTACATGCAATTTCATCCGACCGTCACACACAAAGTTCCTCCACCCTTAATTACCCCTTAATGAACACATGCTGTCGTGTCTCACTACAGAAGACACACACAAACACACTCACACATAGCGCCAGGCAGATATAGAGAGGACAGGAGACGACATCAAGAACCTTCCAACAACCCGACCCAACAACATCCACAGGCTTGTAATTACGTTCACCATAACTCCGCTTCAACTCTTAATACTCCGTGCTCCTACGATCATCAAGCCTAACGACACATCACCAATCCCACTCGAACAATTCCCGTTCAGCCTTTATACGGTAATGCAGTAGGAGCAGGGACAGGAGCACCACTGCAATAATTACAATGGGCTTTTCAAACTATAACAATTTTAAGCTCCACCTACGCAGCACTGATTACCACTGTACCGTAGCGGAGGCGACAACAACAGTAGATAGATACCAACTTCTCCAACCCAGACCTGGCTCACTAGAGGCAATGAACATGAGAATTAAGGCTACTCTCCACATTGTAATTGAAAAACTAAGGCCCTCCTCCATCCCCTTACACACATACATGGCATGCCCGATTGTACACATTTCTCCTCGAGCCCTCCTGTTATATCCAAAGAACACCACTCACTCTTCAAAATCGGGACATCTCGAGCTAAGTGAAGTGAGCAATACACTACAGCAATACAGTCCCCCCGTAAGAAGCATACGAACCACTGAGGTGGATCATGTTTAGTTCTTGTCACAACAATAACAACAACAACAGTGCACAACATAAAAATCCACCTCCTCTACTACCACTACTTACTCGCCTTACTGTCATGGCTACGCTTCTTGTATAGTACCCCCCACCAATCAACGACCACCTCCCTATGTAAGCTATTCCTCCTTCAACCCCTATCATCATCATCATCAGCATCATCATGGTCTTGTTCTAATAATAATTGATTCCTCTCTTCTTATGCAGTCTCTCCAAGGAAAATACTTTAAGAACAACCAGTTCATTCACCTCATTCATTATGTACGTGGGAAGGTTGTGTGTGTGTGCTGTAGGGTACGGGAATTATTTCAACTCCATCCTTCAGTACACATACTTACTTACTTACTAACTAAAAGGCCGTGAGGAATTACACCATGCTCACACCATACACAGAGACATGCACCTACAGGAAATCCTACGCACACAATCTGAAACTACCAGCAAGCGCTGCTGAGTTACTCCATCATCATCATCATTATTGTCGTCCTCGTCATCACCATCGTCACTATAGCGACACTACGACCGCAGGAATAAGACTCGCATACAGAGTGGAGAGCAAAGAACGATCATGGTTGATTATCTCATGATGTGCAGACAGGTCGGCTCTCTCTCTGGGGTAGGACCAAAGCCACACACACACACACACAAAAACACACACGTGAGGTGTTCAAGCATGGAAGGAAATGAGAGAAAGTGAAATCTCCATGAAGTTGTTGGAATTTGAGTAGTAGTAGTAGTAGTAGCAGTAGTAATACTCTTGCTCAGACTCTCAGTCAGTCAGTTAGTTGTTAGCATCCCAACTAACTGGCGAAGCACGCTATAATTACTCCACCGCTCCACACTCCGGCATGCCGTTCGCCAGAGACGAGTGTCAAGCCGAGCCCAGCCAGGATATTTCATGGGAACCAATATGTATCACGTACCTATATATAGTACAAACGAACCTACCACCAACCACACCACCGCAGTCCGTCCTCATTACCTGTCGTAATAGCGGCGTATGCGCCAATAATTATCACATGACAACCCGGCGATGACGATGACGACGAATACGAAGAAGACATGGATTGGAAAAGGGACGCATTAAATTACCCCTTTCCCACCATATCCCTCATCCCTACAATTATGGACAGGCATATAGACCCTGCAAACATGGCAAGAATAATCCTCTTCCGTTTCAATAACTCCTCGACGACACCCCTACTTTCTGCCGCCACGGAGCTGGGAAAGTGTGTAAACTTTGGAATCTCCGGGCAGGACCTTACCTTACTCGCATCACCGAAACGGCGGGCCCACAATAGTACTACAGCACATGAGCCCACATGCCATCGACTCGGGATGAGCAAGGGTGAGGCTGGTTAGGGAAACCCCCACCCCCCCCCCCGCTTCCCTATTATCACACAGCACCTCATGTGATCACATTAGGTGATGCTTTCTATCCACCACCAATCCCACGCCCGCATAGCGTTTCATAGGTGCACGAGTTCTCTGGCGTGAGCCCTTCTGTACACTAGCTGTTTCCATGACCCATCCCAGCATCATCTTCCCTACACTCAGGCGGGACGACACGCAACCACATGTGTGTAATTCACCGGAACCGAGGAACGTCAACAGTTCCTCCAGGTATTCAGCTTTCCCATATCCCATTATAGTATTACAATACTGATGCGAGGCACCGTATCGCATCAGAATTCGCATTGCCTCAATGCGGTGCGAATGCGATGCTTCGCATCGCATTCAAAATTTTGGTGCGAACGCCCTTCGTATCGCATCGCATCGCATCGCATCGCACC